>JAOVVI020003595.1:290-18853 GCA_028571085.2 Nepenthes alata | reverse complement strand
ATTTTTAATAAAAATTTTTATTTAAATATAATTATATAAATTTTAAATTTTTACCATTGGATTAAAAATAATCCAACGATAAAAAAAAAGTAAATCCTGCTGGAGAAGCAGGATCCCTGACCCTCAAAATCCAACCCCCTTCACCCTATCATCTAATTAATAATTTAATTAATTTGGGTGGATGATAATTCAATAATTTAATTTATTCGTAAATTTAAATTTACCCACCCAACTTTTTCTCTTTTCTTTTTTCTAAAGAGAAATAAAATTTATAATATTAATGTAGGTTCTAGTCAAATGAATTATGCAACATATTTTAGAAATTAGTAGCTAATTTTATAACCACTAAACATGGTGTTGAATAAAATAAATGTCACATTATTTGAATTGAAACATTGTAAACCAAGTCTATTAAATTTAGTTTAAATTTAAACTAACCCGAAACTAATGACCTCAAGTTGAGATAAAGATGACAAGTTTAAGTTATCAGATATTAAATTATTGACCGATCAGCTAACCCGATTTTGAAGGATTTAGTGATAGGTTTAATGATTAAGTAACTTACTGACCAAGTTATTAAAGAGCTGAAAAAATCAAAATGTAATTACCTTGAAAACCATCTGATAAAAATATATCAAAAGAGGCGAGTTAAGGAAGATGAATTATAATGCTAGATAATCACTCTTCCATACATAAACTAATTTTTCAATCCATTAACACAAATTAGTCAACCCAGACGCCCAACTTATCATAACTATTAGGGTCGTTAAATAGAGTCAGAGAAACCGATAATAGAAAAAGTTTCACTTCAGTGTAATCTTTAAGAAAATTATTTAGCACCACTGATGGGTACAATAACATTTGGGTTAATTTTAACATGAAAGAAGGCCCATTGGATCATGGAATTGTTTGGCAATAAAAAAATTACAACAGTTTTCTTGACACATGGGAAGAATTGTTCCTAATAACCTGTTATAACGGATAATACCGGTCGAAATGGATCAAACCGGTTGTAACAGATCAAAATCGGTTTGTAAACTGTATAATCTGATCAAGTGTTCCGGTTGGAGGGGGACGGCTATAAAGATCCCCTGTTGAGAACGGAAGAAGGGGAGAAGAAACCATTTTTAAAATAACATCTTCATACTATTTCTTTGCTTGATTATCTTTGGATAGAGGAGAGAACGAAAAAATGATTCGAGTGGAAGAAGGAAATTTAACTTTCTTTATATTCATATCAATCAAATTATGATGTGTAAATTCGGGATGCCAATAGTTAATGTATCATTTACTCACAGACTTAGTATTAATTAAACTTCCTTAAATCCTGAATCTAAGTCGCATCATTGATGTCGTCTGTGGGAAGCCGACAAAAAGCCAGTTTTCCCATCCCATTCTTTGAAAAATGATCAACACAAAAACCCGAACCAAAGTTCCTACAAGAGATGCCACTTCCATCAGTAACCCACCTCCTGCTGTCATTCAGACGGAAAACCGACAGGAAGAGATAATGCAAACATTCAACACTCGGATGGACAATATGACGGAAGCAATTCAGAATCTCTGCACTCAGTTTAGATAAAGTCGACCTGCCAACCCGGTTATAACCAACAAGAGAAAAGGTCGCAAAAGAAAATATATAATCCAACAAGCGAACCAACCAATAATTCAAGAGCAAGTGGCCTCTAGCAATGCGAGAGGTCAGTCTCGATTAGAAGGCCGATTAGGTCCCGTCCCACAAAATCAAAATCAGGACCGTCAAAACCCGCAATGTTCTCAAAGTAGGCAAAGGTCACCTGACCGTGAGGTTGCATCCTGTAATGTATAACCGGAATGTGAGAACGTTCATCCTGCCCGACAAGAAACACAACCCATGGAGTTGAGAACATACCTTAATCCAAAGAGATCTGCTACTCCTCAGATGGAGGAAAAAGTAGAGAAATTTTGGCAGCATGTGTTCGGAGGAAGCACAGAAGGACGCCCTGTTGACTTACGTGGGTCAACATTTACAATAAAAATCCGTACACGACCTCTCCCACATAAATTCAAAATGCCAACTTTGGATGCTTATGATGGAAGTTCTGATCTGAAAAAGCACTTTTTGTGCTAACGTGATACAATCAAGTTTTGACCCCGATAAATATGACGAAAGCAGTAAATAATAAATATTCAATACACATAAAGAATATTTAGTTCTAGATGCTAAAGATAAGAACGAACATGCAAAATATAAACAAGAACAAACAACCATAAAAAGACACAATTTTTGGTGACGAAGAGAAAACTCGATACCCACGGTAATCGAAAAAAATCCTCCAGACTTTAACGGCCAAGGAAGAAATGTACTATAAAAATCAACTTACAGCTTGGGTGGTAACGACGCGCTAACCTAGCCGACTTACTCCCGAATTGTGATCTCTGCCAAGGAACTCCTTGGATTTGCCCGCGGTAACGGAACTGGACACCTTTCGGTCTTCATGTCAATCTTCCCTCTCTAGCCACTTGAATTGATGAACACGATCGAGTCTCCTTCTTCACGAACCAACGTCTCCAACGAAGGTAGAAGGATGGAGGTATTTGCCAGGTAAAGAGAAAAATATAGAGAAAACTAATTAGACATGATGCTTAAAGTTGTAGCTTTTAGTTTTCTCAAAAGAAATACGACCAATGGAGTATGAATGAGATTCTTCTCAAGTGGAGTACAAAATTGGTCTGTCAAGAGTCCTAGGGTTCCAAAAATATAAACCAAGTATTTATAGAGGGCTCAAATAACATATTCAAAAATATGCCCGTTGTCAACACGCTTGAGCGCGCGGCGGGCGCACGGAGATTTTTCGGAGAAACCCTACGTGCGCTCGAGCGCGGGGTGGCGCACAGCGAGCGGGGACCATTCTTGATTTCAGGGTCAAGCGGGCAGTGAGCGCACGGAGGGCGCGAAGGTTTCAGACGGGCTCGAGCGACTGGAGAGCGCACGGCAGGCGCGGTATTTCTGATACCGAATTGCGACAACGCATAACCCGACAATGATACAACAGGACATATGGTCACGGAATATGCCAATTAGACAAGTGTCTCTAACATGATCCTATGGATCATCTAGATCACTTCAAAACCCTTCTGAGTTTTTAAGGTCTAGATGAAATGAAGATGTGTAAATGCTTTCCACTGACTCTAAAAGGAGACGCTCAGATCTGGTTCTACCAACTACAACCAAATTCAATTCGATCGTTTGAAAAGTTAGCTGACAATTTTCTGATCCAATTCGCTTCCAGTAGAAGAATTGAAAAGCAACCTTGGCATCTTGCCAGGATTAAACAAGGATCAACCGAAAGCCTAAAAACTTTTCTAGCTCGATTCACTGAAGAAGCTCGGCAGATCCCGCGAATAACTGATGAAGTAAAATTTAACACTTTTATATCGACATTGGAACCGAGTGAATTTTTTAAACATCTGGCGCACAGTGATCCCCAAATCTTTCGTGAAGCATAATCAATAGCTCGAGCATACATTGCCGCAGAAGAAACTAATGAAACAAAAAAGCCAGTACAGTTGGACAACAATCAACGGGGACTGCCCAATGAAAAGAAAAGAAACAATGACCGTTTATACTCTCAAGAAAGAAAGCAACCCAGAGCAGGGCCTGGAGTTCCTAGGGAGTTCAAACATTTGAACCTGACTCCCTTGAATGAATCTCAAATAAATATCCTCATGCAAATAAGGGGTAAAAAGTTTCTTAAATGGCCGAAGCCAACCAAAAATCCAGAAGGAGGAGATCAGACCTAGTATTGTCATTATCATCGTTCTCCGGGACATAGCACTGAGGAATGCCGAACTTTACAGAATGAGATAGAAGAACTCATTCGGAGAGGATATCTGATAAAATTTTTAAAAGATTCTGAAAAAACTGCTGAGCAAACAAAAAAATGGCAACAACAAGTACCGAAAAGCCGAGTTGCTGCAGGCGTGGTCAATACGGTTGCGGGCAAATCATTAAAAATACATCAACCTGATCGGCTTGAAGGTGCTATGAATATTAAAAATCTAAGAAATGAGATCAAAGATGATGTTATTAGTTTCAGTAAAAATGACATGGAGCATGTACAATGTCCTCATTCTGATCCTCTAGTTGTATCAATGCTTATTTCGGATGGTAAAGTTGACTACCAACTAAAACGGGTTTTTATAGATAATGAAAGTTCAAACAATTTACTTTATCTCGATGCCTTTTTCAAATTGGGATTAAAAAGGGTCGAATTAAGGACTGCTGAAGGACCTCTTTATGGGCTAGACAACGAACCGGTTTAAGTACAAGGAATCATTCAATTATAGATAACTTTGGGAACATACCCCAAAGTGGCATCTCGCATGCTCTCATTCCTGGCAGTCGATTTATCATCTGTTATAACGCTATATTAGGCCGACCCTGCCTATCCGCGTTTAGAACAGTAACATCCATACCTCATTTGAAAATGAAATTCTTAACCCTATGTGGCATTGGCCAAGTCCTAGTAAATCAAATAATTGGCCGGTCTTATTATCTTTCCTAAATTAGTCAGACAATCACTGATGGACTAATCAAAGATATCGATTATCGGAATAAAATTTCCTTACAACAAGCCCAATCTGGAGAAACAACCAATCAGGTTCTTCTTGACCCCAGTAATCTAGACAAATATGTACAAGTAGGGTCTCGCTCTCAGAACCTGATCGTGATCAATTGATAAATTTTCTTCAAAAAAATTCAAATTTATTTGCCTGGTCACCCACCGATATGCCAGAAATTTTAACTGATATGATGGTATATAAATTAGGTCTGGATCCTAGTCATAACCGGTTAGGCAAAAGTGAAGGAATCATTCTGTTGAAAAACTCATCGCTATTCGAGAAGAAGTAAAAAAGCTTTTGGACGCCGATTTTATTTGGGAAGTTCAATATCTAGATTGGCTTTCCAACGTGGTCCTGGTGAAGAAATGTAGCGAAAAATAGCGAATGTGTGTTGACTTTACTGACGTAAACAAAGCGTGCCCAAAGGACAGTTTTCCATTACCCAAAATAGACTTGTTGGAAGATTCAACGTCTGGGCATGAATTATTGAGCTTTATGGATGCTTACTCAAGCTACAACCAAATCCTGATGAGTCCAAAAGATGAGGAACATACATCTTTCATGACGGATCAAGGAACTTACTGTTACAAAGTTATGTTGTTCGGTCTAAAAAATGCTGGAGCCACGTACCAACGACTCGTGAATAAAATGTTTGAAGCTGAGATTGGCAGAAATATGAAAGTTTATGTGGATGACATGCTCGTAAAAAGCAAGGTTGCCAAAGATCATGTTGACGATCTTAATGAAGCAATTAAGGTACTCTGAAAATATCAAATGAAATTAAATCCAACTAAATGCGCTTTCGGGATTTTCTCTGAAAAATTTCTAGGCTTCATAGTCTCTAGACGGTGGATTGAAGCCAACCCTGAAAAGATAAAGGCAATTATCGATATGAACCCACCGCAAACGGTGAAAGACGTTTAAAGGCTCACTGGAAGGTTAGCATCACTCTCCCAATTTCTATCCAAATCGGCAGAAAGATATTTACTTTTCTTCAAGGCCTTAAGAGGAACCAAGAAGAATTGGTTTGTTTGGTCCTCTGATTGCCAAAAGGCCTTTCAGGAATTAAAAGAATACTTGTCTAGTCCTCCCTTATTGGCATCGCCAAAACTTGGAGAAGAATTATTCTTGTACCTAGCGGTTTCATCTGTAGCCATCAGTTCGGTCTTAATTCGGCAAGAAGTAAATGTACAACAACCGGTCTACTATGTAAGCAAGACCCTAGTCGGCGCTGAGACTCGGTACACGCATGCTGAAAAGATTGCTTTGGCTATTGTTTATTCAGCGAGGAAGCTGCGTTCTTACTTCCAGACCCATAAAATAATTTTGCTAACCGATCAGCCTTTGAAGATAATTGAAATTTTTTATTTTTCTATTCAATTACTTATTTAAAATAATTATAAATAAATTAAAAATTATTATTTTAATATTTAATATGTAATAGTAGTATGAAAAATAGGATAAAAATTTATACTAATAATTTTTTTATCCTTATTTAAAAAAATATTCTATAATTATTTTAATTTTTTCAGTAACCGTTTCCTATCAAGCGCTACAACACTTTGGAAGAAAATTGACAGGTGCAATCATGATATTTTAATTAGTCCAAATTATAAATTATTTAAATAATATTATTTTATCACAACCGGCTAATACCGATAACTTTTTCAATCATACTAGGCAACATTATTTTCACGTGAATGATCATACTTGATATCGTGCATTGGTGACTACTGAAGGGAACTATTCGTTCCAAATTACACAAAAGTTTTGACCCATTAATAAATTTGTGATAGTAAAAATATAAATACTCAACACACGTAAAGAATATTTAAATCTAAATAAAATAAATAAGAACAAGTATAAAAAGTAAAGTAATAAGTAAAATAAAAAGAGATAATTTTTGGTAACCAATGAAAACCTCAATAACCACGACTATCGAGTAAAATCCTTCGGGTTTCAACGATTAGGGAAGATATGCATTATGAAAATCAACTTACAGATCGGGTAGTAACGACACGCTAATCTATTCAACTTACTATTGTCTTGTGATCTCTACCAAAAAAGCGATCTTCAAGTGGCAGTCTACTGGTTTTGGAGCTCAAGCATGTGGAGAGCAAGCATCGAGTTGGGGTTTACTGGTTTTAGAGCTCGAGCACCTAGAGAGCGAGCATCGGGCCCATGCTCACGGGAAACTGGGCTTGAGCACATAGTGGGCGTGTAGCGGGTGGCATGGTATTGGAAGTGCGGTTCGAACGCATAGCGGGTGTGCAACAGACGTAGGTCATCGGGAATGAAAACCACTGAAATATGTTGATTAAGATCTTCAAATTAATACAACCCGACATCGACAACCGACCAAATATTGTCACAAAATATATCAACACATAAATGACCCTAACAATTACAAAGCTAGAACCGAGATATCGACTGAGTAATTTAGTCAATCAAATTAAAGTAACGGCTTATCTATCAATAGATCTATTTTTTATTGTTCACCTACAAAAATTACAACATATACTCAAAATCATAAATTTATGAAATTATAATAGCCAAAACACCCCCAATTTTGCCGGCTCATAAAAAATGATAACTTGGCAAAGCATCATCCGTTCTTGTCTACTCCATCATCAGCCTAGGGCTACGAAACAGGATGATAAGTTTTGTTCGAGAATAACAGGGGTCGAAGCAAAGAAGCATCCATCTGACTGCAAAAGGTTAAAAAAGAAGAGAAACTTCCATTTGCATAAAATTGATCCTGGATATTGAAGCAAAAACATAACTCCACTCACTGCATGAACAAATGAATCACTTGATCCCACAAGATCTTAGCATTACTCTTCAACAAAATGATCGAGAATGCAGCTGCAAGGCAACATACCACTATAAAACAGGAAGAACCAAATCCCTGAACTTTAACTCGCAAAAGCACACAAACAGTTCAACCAAAATCCCTCCCATGATTAGTAACAAATATTCCACAAACAGGTATATACAGGAAAAATCAATAAATAACTAGAGAAAAAAAATGCAAGAGTCTTGTTTCCTTGCATGAACATATACAAATATCTCAAAACTGGGACCTATATGACCTCACATGCAACAAATCTGTTACATCCTCCAATTTAGGCAAATCAGCCTTCATAAAAAAAAAAATGATAACAAGGTATAATGACATTGTTTGATCCAATATAACAAAATATATCTACCACAAAAAAATATAATATGTTTTACTATAGATATTGTTCAATCAAATCTAATCGTTGTTCCGGTGGAAGATTAAATAAGCCTATCACAAATCTTGGACCAAGTATATATTTTGCATAAGCTGTATTACTTTCACTTACGGATAATTCATGAATCTCGGACAATAATGCATATAATTATTCTATTCTTTGTTGAACCATTAAGCCAATTCCTAAATTCTTACTCAATATGTTACTGACCTTATTTATATTTGTACTTAATACATCAATCACTTGAAGAATACATTTAGATATTGTCTTTATATTTATACTAGTCATATGTTTCCTTCCCTTAGAAGTCCTTTATATAATTGGAGTTGTAACAGGAGATTTACTTTGAGTAGATGATTCATTACTGCCAAATAAATCTTCATTCTCCATTTCTACAATATTATTCATGCTAAATTGCTGATTTTTCTGTTCATCGTGCTAAAGCTCCGCAATGATATCCTCAACGGCTTGTGCATTTACTCCTATTATATGATCTTTGGTATAAATTATTGACAAATCTTCAAGTACATAAATGATTTCTTTCGCTAAATAGCAACTTCATTACGGCTTTGTATCAAAAAAATAGGTGTTAAACTATATTGCAACCAAAGTATAAATACCAATAATATTAGATAAAATATAAAACTTACCGATATATATGCATTCCATATATGTCTTTTTGTAACAATCATTTTTCGTAAATCATCCCATCTAAATTCGAAAGTGTTTGTACTCCTTATTATATCATATACGATACTCCAATCCCCTTTCAATATCTTCGTTCTTGATGCAATATGTAAAGTTGCCTTCAAAACCAATTTTGACCGGTTTTTGTCTTAAAGTCTTCTCTAGCCCATATAAATATTCTTATTTGAATCCATTGTTAGTATTGTGTGTACTTGTGTTATACAACTCGAATTTAATAGCAACAAGAGTATCATCTTTATGAAACTTTCATTTTCTTTTGATATCCTTATTAGATTGTGACGTGCATACCTTTATTATATAATACAAGTACACAATTATTTATCAAAACATTGCAGTAAGTAAGAATCATAGATGACATATCATAACTATATAAAAGCCACCGGAACCAAACGATGCATTTGATTAATGCCAACAAGTAACACCTCATGAAACGTTGGCAACAATTAATTATGCCAATAGTAGTTCAGCCACTGGAACCAAACCAAAAATTATCAGATAGGACCAGCTCTCAATTTCAAGAATTTAAAAACTCCACCAAAAATATCAAGACTCGGTGGGTGTAGAAAATTTCATAGCTTCCATTTCTATGATTGGAAAAGTTACTCATAATTATATGTAAACAAAATTACATTCTAAATAAGTCAACAAGAACATATCAAATGAATACACATAGATGATAGTAATAATTGGCACTACTCAAACTGAATGCGTCAAATGTAGCATTCAATAAAATCTCTTTTCATTGAAGATTGCATTTGCCAAGTTATCCCTCAATTTACTCCAACTATCAGTGGGATCAAATTATATTATCATATCCATATCTTCGTCTACTGAATCATCGCGATATATGTCATTGTATTCATCTTCAATAGATCATAACCTACTTTATTTCTAATAAAATTGTGTAGTAGATAACGAGTAATAATAACTTGATTATGTTTTCTGATATGATAAGATGATAAACTTTTAAGGATCTTTTACTACATTTTTAGTAATCCAAAATACCTTTTAATAACATTATAAGTAGTGGTATATTTCATATTGAAAAATTTTTCAGCTGTTCTTGACTGGTGGCCTTGATGCTATTCATTTAAGTGGTATCTTTGTCTCCTAAACGATGCAAGAAATCTATTATAATTTATATATCCCGTATCAATTAAGTAGTAAGTACCTATATGAAAATAATTTATATCATTACGTAAAATAACATCCTAGGGAAAACATTATGTTTGTTTCGATGATTTAAAATTGTCCCATTTGGATCTTTCAGTTCATACTTTCTATTTATTACATCTCGTAGAATTCTAGAATTTGTAGTGAATTATTTCCAACCAGGAAGCACATAAATAAATTGTATGTCATGGGTACATACTTCTAATACATTTGTAACTATATCTCATTTACGAGTTTGATATCTAGATTTGTCTGCAGTAGGTACCTTTATTTTTATGTATGTTACATCCAAAGCGCCTGTATAATTTAACAAATACACATTGAATTAAAATGAGTTATATAGTATATTTATTACGTAAATATAATAATAAATATATGAAATAATTATCATACTAGGAACTACTTTCGTCGCTTGTCTGTATAATTATCAGAAATATGTTCTAGCCGTCTAAACAAGTGTGCTTGCTGATATATTATTGCGACTAATATATTAATAAATATTCTACCCAATGTCTTACCCGATCTTCTAAAATTATGTGTAAACATCATATTTTTTACATGATATGTAAAAATAAATAAGAATATTGCCATTTATTCATCAACAATCATGTGTTTTAATGGATGAAATCTCTCAATATTTTTCAATATCTCATACAATTTAAAAAATGTGGGCCTACTCATTCTCAGCATATTAATACAAATGACATCATTGTCGTGTATGACTTTGTTGATGTATTATCGTTTTTTTATTTTATAAAAATCAAGTTTGATCAATAAATTATTATTACAAATCACAACATATGGAAATGTAAGGAAACACAGTTATCTACGTAAGAACAAAAAAGAATTTCTTACCAAATCAAAAGCTGAATTTTCTGATTTTTGATAATAACCGATTGTATTCACAGACTAAAATATAACCCGTTCACAACCCATCATAGAATCGATTGTATTCACAGATTAAATAGCAAGAATCACATTACCGATTATATTCACCCTGTCTGTAATTGCGAATCATCAGACCCATACACAACCCATACATCAGACCAGAGCCGGCTCTTCGCAATTTCACTATGATTGCGAATCGAATGGTTCTGTATAATTCAATTCTCAGAGATCGTGTGATCTATAGATTCACTTACACATATTAAATTTGCCCCTAATTCCCCGCTCCTCTCTGTTTAGTCTGAAAGGTCTCTGTTTTACACACTATAAAATCCCCATCTCTTCTCCTCTTTTTAACTTTATTTTCCCTACTATTAATTTCTGTTCTTCTATTTTTCCCATTGTGAAAAAATGACCGCTGAAGAGTTCAAAGAGAAATTGCAGGATAATCTAATTAAATACATGGTGTTGACTAACTCTTAATCCGAAGGATTTTCATTTTCTTATAAAATTCCAGAGCTAATCTTTCTGTAATTATTGTGGCGGAGGGCCGCTTCCCGTTTGACAAAGAGGAGAAAGGGATTGGAAATCGGAAGTTACTTTTCTCGTTTCGCTATGGTTGCGAAGCATATGCTGTTTCTCATAAATTTGATAAATTACACTTCATAACAGATAGCGAAATATTAGAACAGGGTTTCGAAGAAGCTTTTGGACATTCTTACCTTTTGTGAAGTAACTTTATAATGTGAAGACATAGAGATACCAAAAAGAAATCAAAACTTCCAAACATTCCTATGCTGAAAAGGGCTACGCAATTGTTACCGGGCTTGTTACCGATGGTCCACCAGTACCTGCACAGAGGCGAAGCGTCCTCATAGTCCGACCACCCCAATGATTTCATGATTTCGTCTAAGGGTTTCTATATTACACTAGTACCGTGCACATTTATATATTCCATATACTATACATAGGAGAGATATATTTTGTACATTATACATGAGTAGTTTATAATTAGTTAAGTAATTGCAGGTGAAGAGCACGTGCTGGTGTGCTCAGTGGCTGTAGTAAACCGTTGTCCATTTTCCTTTTTCCATTACCCTTCCCCATATATTGTTACATTGACAGAGAAGTAAAAAAAGAAAGATATTTTCTGTTCTCCTCCTAATTTTGAATCTTTTTTCTGTCTCTCTCTCTATTTGCAAATTCTCTTCCCTTTCCCTTATGCAGATTTGGGCACGCATTGTTGAAGCCCCAAATCTGAGAAGGCCAGTGGCTGGAAACTACATCTTGCAACACCATTTTGTGCAATCAGTTCGAAGAAGATGGAGACGAGAGAAGACAAGTATGGATGGAGACGAATGGTGCTTCGAAGAGTGATGGAAGCTAGAGAAAACGAGTATGGTAGCGTCAGAAGAGGTTGTGAGATGAAGAGAGAGAGAAGAAAGAGATGGAGAGAAAAGAGACGGTTTCGAAGGGCTAAGAGACGAAAGACAGGAGGAAGCAGCGGGGTTTTGAAGGATAAAAGGATGAGGGCAACACGGTAATAAAAAGTAGCAGGATTTCGAAGGGTTAAGAGTATAATTATTTATTACATATCAAGAATAAAAAATATTTAAAAAATATTAATTTTTTTTACTTATTGAGTTAAAAGAATAAATATTCTTTCAAAAATAATTATTTTGTATTAAAAAGAAACCAAATAATTGAATAAAAATTTTATTAATAATAAGGTAAGAATAAAATTTCTATTCTTATCAATCAAACATGTAATAAATGCTACAAAAAATTATAGTCAAATATAGAATTAAATACAAGCCCTCAAAGTTACTTTGTTAATGAAGAGGCCGTCCACATATTCTAATTAAAGACACCATGGGCGGAGCTTCACATTCTTTAGATTAATTAGGTATGATTTAAAATATGATTGGCTCAACCCGTAGTTTTGTGGGGTTCATAAACCACAAGTCTATAGAAGAATACGAATCAAGCAAATTCTTAGGCCTGAAAAGGAAAAAAAATTCAATTAAACTAGCAAATATTTGAACAGTTAGACTACTGGTAATATAAAATATTAAAGTATCAAATGACTATTCAACCAATAAATTCAAATGCTAATCCTAACGAACAATCACATAAGCTGAGAGATAAATAGTCGAATTAAATAAATAGTTAATATACTAAATGCCCAAAGTCCAGCTGTGAACTCGGACCAGTTAGCTTCCTACTATCTTAACTCTTCAATTAATATGTAATTATATTTTTTTAGGAAGGGTACGTAATAAGACTATAAATGTGCCAATTTTTCTCAAATAAGGAGACCGAATTTGAATTACTCAAAAAATAACAAGTACATAATTCTAATCATTTATATGATTGCAAATCCTAAAAATCATGGTGCTAAATCCTTCATTTTTTTACTCTTTCTCTAATCCTCAACATCTCATTATCTTTTATTGTATTAAAAAATTTTATAATTTGAGTGTAATAGGATATTTCAAAGAACAAGTCTTATACTATTAACCCTTTGTTAATCATTGTAGTATGTAAGATCCAAATTAAAAGGTTCAAAGGATTAACCTAATTCTATTAAAACAAATATTTAGGTTTGAGGTACGCATCATTAGAGCTACCTGTGGGAACATAGTGAAGACATTTGTTCCTAATCGATCGAAATCCTACCTATTTGGAAACAACTCTTGTATTCAACAATGCAAAAGTGGTGAACATGTGTGCATTAGGAAAGTCAAACCAACCACCAAAGGATATCTCATCTCATGGTGTTGTCCCACAAGAGTGGCAGTTTTGAAAGGTCCCATCTAACGGCTAATTCTAGCATTAGGGACCTGGCTACTCTGGTCTAAGATATGTCAAAAGTATTGAAATTCTAATGGGACAAAGTCGATGGCCAAACTCACAAGGATGAGGTCCTCCATATGCAGACACTGACCTCCCAAAGAAGGTAAAAAAGAAAGAAAGTTGTTTCAAAGGGAGGCCATACTCTGTCAAAGATTCCAAAGGCTTCCAAGGTGCCTATTTGTGCTACTCCTTCTTTGCTCAAAGGGTTCCTAAACTTTGAAGTCAGGGAAGAGGGTTTTGAGTGATAAAATCCTTGGTATACTTGATATTCTGAATGCGTAATTAATTGGGAGGAGGGGTCATATAGCAGCAAGTCCAAAACCCTCCCAACTAAGCGGATATTGGGCATATCTACTAATTTTTTGGAGTTGAGGATTGTTGGGTGTATTTTATATTGGCATATGCCGTGACCGTGTCAGGTTGTTCGTTGGCGATGATTTTTTATCGTTTGAAAGATCTATATTAGATTCACGCTCGAAGATCGTCATTGTATATTTCTTGGTATCCAGGCCTGCCTGTTGCCCAACTTGCGCTCGAGTGCCGATTCCAGAGAAGCTAGAGCTTAAGGCACGCTTGATTTGCGCTCGAGCGCTGATTTTAGAGTAGCCTGCATTCAATACTCATGCGGCCAGCACTTAAGTGCTGATTTTAATGAACCCAGCACTTGAGTCATGGTCGTCATGCGTTTGAGCGCTGCTACGAGTATACCATGTAACCCTAGGTGTGCTTGTCGAGCGCTCGAGTGGAGTTTGAATGCCACGGTGTGCATGTTTTCAACGGTTATACTTTTAACCTAGTTTTGGGGCTCTCTTATAAATGGGCCGCCTTCTTCTCAAAAACTATGAATTTCTAACCTAATTCCCAAGGCTGCCTTGTGCTACTTTATCTTGTTTTTGAGCTTCAAATAGTGCCCACTAGAGAAATCTCTCTTCTATTTTATGTGCTAAAGTTCCAGAGTTTTCTCATCTTCTCCATTTGATTAGTTACATCTTTTTCTCACTTGTTAACACTCGCGAGCGATGTCAGTGGTATGGAAATTGGGCTCTAGTCGTGTGCGCTAATTCGATGACTCGTAAAGAAAGATTGACAAGAAGATTGGAAGGTATCCGGTTCTATTATTGCGGGTAAATCCAAGAAATTTCTTGGTAGGGGTTACAAGACAAGAGTAAATCAGCTAGGTCAGTATATTTCTTTCACTCGATCTATAAGTTGACTTTTTTAGTACATATCTTTCTTGACCCTTGAAACCTGGAGGATTTTACTCAATATTTTAGTTATCGAGGTTGTTCTTTGTCACAAAAAATTATGCCATTATTAATTGTTGCTTATTGCTTTATATTGTATGCCTTTTACTGGTAATATCATTTAGATTCGAATATGCTTTACATGTATTGTATATTTGTATATTTCTTTATTCCCCAATTAACAAGGGGTCGAAACACGGTTATGCTTTGAACAACTAGTCCTTTTCAATTGATATCCGAGTCTCACCTCGATTCGTGACCCCTGATTTAGATGTATATCAGTAGAATTCTATCTGTTCCTCCCTATTTTGATGGGAGTAATTACGCTCATTAGAAAACGTATGAGAGCATTCCTAAAATTCATGGATGAGTGAGTGTGGGCTAGTACTCAATTTGGGTGGACATCACCCAAAAGTACTTCGGGTGATAAATCGAAAGTTCTGTCCTTGTGGACAAAAGAAGAACTTGATGTGTACAACTGAAATAGTAAGGATTGTATGCTATTTTTATGATTGTATCCCCCAAAAAATTTAAACGTATTTTCATATGTAAGGCCTCAAAAGATGTATGGAATATCCTCGAAATCGCACACAAAGGAGCAAAATTAGTGAAGAACTCAAAATTGTAAATACTTACCACCCAATTTAAGGAAATCATAATGAAGGATGATGAAATTTTTGATAAATTCTATTCCTAATTAAATGATATTATGAACTCCATGTTTAACCTAAGAGAAAAAATTTCGAATAATAAAATTATTAGAAAAGTCTTACGATTGTTCCCTGTGCAATTTAGACCCAAAGTTATAGCTATTGAAAAGAGTAAGGATCTTGACAAAGTAAAGATTGAAGAACTTATTGGTTTTCTATAAAATTATGAGCATACTCTCGCTCAATCAAAATGGAACATCTTAATTGCCCTAAAAATTATAAAGAAAAACAAAGATTACAACTCTGTTGAAGTTGTATGCAGTGATGAGGACTTTCTATATTTGTTAAAAATTTTAAAATTTTTTTTAAAAATAAAAATAACAAACAAACCTCCAAAGGAAACAACTTGTCTTATAATTTGGTTATGAAAGATAAAAAGAAAAATAAAGATATAAAAAACAAGAACACTCAAGGGATATAATGTTATGAATGCCAAGATTTTGGCCATTTTTGTGTTTAATGTCTAAATTTTAAATATCAATAAGGCTATGAAAACTAGTACTACATTAAGTGATGATGAATAGGATAAGAATAAAAGATATTCTAAAGAAGGCCAAGTAAAATATATGGCTTTTATGACCTCGATATGTAAAAGTGAAGAGAATTTAGAAGAACTCTTAGATCAAACTGATAATTCTATGAATGAGTCAAGAGCTCGTTTTTGTAATCTTTAGGACACATATGATAAATTATTTAAGAAATGTCTAAAGGTCAAAAAAGCTAATACATTTCTAAAGCACAAATTGTCCGAACTCAAAATTGAAAAATTTGCTCTTAGAGCTGCATTGGAGATAAAAAACTCAAGAATTTGTGAAATTAAATGAATAATTTACAAAAAAAATCAAGACTCTTGGATCAGATTTTGAAACTGCGCAAAATGATCTAAAATAATTTTCAAATGGGTTTAAGCAATTGGACCGTATGTTTGATATGGGAAAAGTTGGCGGAAACAAAACAGAGTTGCGATATTCTAAAAATGTCTTGAAAGATAATATTAATCCAAAAACTATTTTTGTATGAGTTACTTTTGTTCCAAGATGAAGCAATATATTATTTACTTGTGTTGATTAGCCGTCAAGAAGTTCTCTAAAGATACATGTTAGTGTACCAAGTATTCTACCCATAAAAAGTGAACATAACCTCAGTTTTAATTACATTAGGAAGCAGAGTCACAAATCTAATGTCTCTACAAATTTTCTCCCAACATGCCATAGATGTGGCAGAGTCAGACATATTCGCCCCCATTGTTCAGCCACATATTTTTGGAATAATTTCAATCAAATTCCTAGGGCGGAGAATCTAATCAATCATATCAGATTTTTGAATAATAAAGTGATAAATCTGTACAATACAATAATGTTCAGAAAGAAAATCTAGATCAAAAAGATTGAGTTTCATTACCCTTTGGTCATTAGTGACAAAAAGGGAGAATAGATCTCTTTTTTAGGGGGAGGTTGTTTTGATAGAGAGGAAGCTTCTCTTTTTATTTCATTGGTTTCATTTATTAGGGGAAGTTTGATTGTGATTGTTATCATTTTTTCATTTGATTCATGTCACTCCTGAACTTAGAAATTATCTATTTGTTTATTATTGTTATTATCTTACTTTTATCTATTTCTGTACTAACTATGTCTGAATAGGAACAGCTGCTCTCTTTTGGCATTGCAGCTGCAACTCATTTACCTTTTTCATCTACATTGAGTTATGTGTTGTCTCTGTTGTCTATTAGGTGTGACGAACCCGATTTGAAACCTAGCAAGGTGCTGCCCAAAATATGTCCATCAGAAACTAAATGCAATCTACAAGGATTCACCTATAAAATAATATATATCACACAAACAAACATAAGATCCAAAATGCCACAAAATAGATGAGTGGCTCCAACGTCATATCTCTAGATACAACATTAGGACATGAAGATACCGCTAGGTACCTAAAATCAGACCATATTAACCTATGGAAGCATATAAAATCATCCATACACAGCAAAAACTAAATACATTTGAATATCATCAATATATACAAGATATACTAATGTGTCCATCCAACAAATACTCAAGTCCTCAATACACAAGACAAAACCACAAAATCCAAGGCTACAAAATTTTCTTCCAAATCCTAAGCCTAGCAAACTGGAAATCTTTACTCCACCTCATCGGATATAAATTTGTGCTTATTTGAAGGCAAAAAAAAAAAGCGAGTAAGTTGAATGTTCAGTAATGTACAATATAATCAAGACAATAAGTAATATACTCAAAATAAAGTAATGAAAGAAATAGGAGTATAATACAGATGCATAAATATGAATTATGATCAAATATATTTCCAGAACATATTTAGCTTTCCATATTTTAGGTATGATTCCATTAGGTTTTAAAACATGTAGAAGTTTCTTTATCTTTGCGTAGTAGGGCTGGTAGGCCTTACCAGCTAATGGAGTAGTCGAATAAGGAAAGGAATGTGTATGCTTTCACACATTCTAAGGCACTATCCACGTAATTCAACACCCCATGGCGAGCGGTATACCTTTAACCCGATATATGAAACTATAAACTCATAACACCATAGCATCTCCTGTGGCCCAGGAGTAGTCTTTGGTCAACCACCGTAATATCCTAAGGCATGGTAGGAAATATTACTCTCTGATATTCAATTTTCTTAATCCAATTTTCTTGATTACTTATTCTTAAGGAAAATTTCACCTTAATTCTTAATATAAAGTTTTCACTCGCTGGAGAACGGTTCATCAAACTTAACAAATTATGAAGTTCTCATCTTATTTTTTTTCTTATCAAATACACATATTTCTTGGGTACAAATACAAATTTCCTTGTTCTTGTGGGCTTAAGTATTCACATGACTTCAAATACATACACAAATTAGCATAGGGCTTAGGAAAAATTAGAGAAGTTTTTTCACATTGAGCCAAACATAACTTTATGACTTCCGGACAATAAATTCCTTCGCAAAAAGCATTCAACATAATTTTCAGAATATACAAAATTCATATAAAAAATACATGTAAATAAATATCAAATAATTAAGGCAACCACATTTACAAGGCTAGGATTCCACTTTTAAAGCCAAATTATACATAAACCCCAAAATAATCCGGCAAAAAGTGGGGGGTGGGGTTAGGGTTTTCC
>JAOVVI020003594.1:0-18853 GCA_028571085.2 Nepenthes alata | reverse complement strand
CTCAATCCTCAAAACTTTCGTCTCTTCTTCAACTTCTTCTTTTCAGAGGGGTAGGAAGGGTATCAGAGTCCTCGAGTTGAGGCTCCCACTTGGCTTGCTCAATTACTCAGATCTCAGCCATCTATTACTCTTATTTTTGTTAAAGGAGCCAAGGTTAGACAACAGCAGACTCATGAAGTCCTTCACTGTAGCCCTCTCCTCAGGCGTATTGTCCTTGTACAGTCTGGACACCACGATCCCCCATTCATTGGAGAGGGACCGATTCTCATAAACTCCAAGAAAGAAAAACTTATCTTTTCACCTCTTTGTGGAAACGGGGTTTCCACCACTAATTTTCAGGAACCCGTTTCTGTAAAATGAGTTTGAGTTCATAGAATGCCCAAGAAGCCACCCTGGCTAAAGAGGCCAAATGGGTTCTAGAATACTAAGGATTTAGGCCCATAGCCCAAGAAGCCCAGAGAGCTCAGTTGGTCCAAGAGATTGACCTAATTTGGGAGACTCCGTAAAAGATCAAAGTCTCCAATAAAGCTCCAAGGACATTTTCCACGAAACGTTTGCAGATGTGACGAAGACCAAAGGCCTTGATGAAGACGAGGACATTTGTCGCTAAAAGCTCACGGACTCGATAAGGGCCAAAGCCTTCATTAAGGACACAAACTTTGAGAAATCTTCAATGATATGAGCACAGAACAAGAAACTTATGACGACCGAGGACGCCAGCCCAGAAGGATGACGTTCGCAAAGACACGCGTGATCTCTATAATACGCAATCTTCACAAGGAATGATGGCCCGCAGAGTAGGCGTGATCTCTGTAAAAGTAACATTTCACAGAGTTAGCCCGCATGCACAAAATCTTTCTAACACAGTAAAATAGATTTGCAGAGTTGGTGACAGGATCCACTACACACGCCACCTCCACGTGGCTGCTTCACGTAGGAGGGTTCAACCACTATATAAGCCTTCATTGTATACCTAACAAAGGATCGAATTTTACTTCACTTGTATTTATGCCCATAGAGAGATAAAAAGCAAGTAACTCGCGTTGCCAATTGAGAGAACACTTATATTTATAAAAGTGATCATTGGGAGTCACCATACACTTTGTTCTCTAACATTTATACTCAAATACTTGAATAATATAATCGTTATCGGATTCAAAGTCTCGTGATTTTTTTCTTATTTTGAAGAGGGCTTTCCACGTAAAAACTCCACGTGTCACAGCCTTATTCTTTTCCTTTTACTTAAAATTTACATTTGTATTGCTCTGCATTCAAGTCATCATCCGTACAGAGACTAGAATCCGAGGACGCAACATATAATATTACAAAATATTATATATTGTTAATTAAATAAAAATTTTCAACTCATTATGTTATGATAATTTAAAAAATAATCGTTATTAATATATTATCAATAAATACTTTTAGTTAATTGACAATTAAATATATAGATGAGATCATAAAAAAATATATTGGTAGATTTAAGCTTGAGTAATTAATTTTATTTTAACAAAATAAAATTTAAGTTTAATTCAATCGTTCATTGTGTTTAGTCCAATTAAGTTGAACTTATATTTCTTATAAAATAACAGTTAATAATCAAACATTAAGTATACGTATTACACATGTAAAATTTATAAACCTACATTATTTTATATCATAAATTATAATCAAGAATCATGTTTGGTCTACAATTTATTATCATGCATTACATATATTTTTTATAACTTTTATTGATTTTAAAGTAAATTATCACAAAATAATTTTAATTAGCTAGCTTATTATAAATAAATAAATTCATTAAATTTATTAAATAATTAATCAATTATTAATGTTTATTATATATCAAATAATTAAAATTTTATAACTAATTATTAATCAATATTAACTTGTTAAAATATGCCACATTGCTAACAAAAATAAATAGACATTTTTTAAATAAAAAAAGTAAACAAAGAAAAACAATATAAAAAAAAACTAATTTTCAATTCAAAAGGATATTTGATTTTGTTTTTCGACATATTTTTCTCATTTTATAAATTACTTCAAAATATTTGCAAAAGTTTATCCAAAGTTTTTTAGGAGTATTATTTTTCAAAAAAAAATGAATTAAATTCAAATTTGTATAAAAAAATTATTTTGGAGGTCAAATTTGTAATTTTCTTACTGTGAAAATACAACAAATTAATTTTGTATAATTTCTTTTAGGGATTATGTCAAACTAATAAATTCATATTACATAACTTTTGAGAACCCACCATAATTTAAAAGTTCACCATACACTCTCACAGTGAGCGTGAGCCGTGATTTTATATTTAATATAAATTTAAATTTTATCCTCGATCAGTGAGTCTATAAATAAAAAAGCTGTGATTTTCTAAATGTGGGAAATAAAATAAGACGACGACCGATTTATCCAGGTAATTTCAGCGTAAGTCCAAAGAGGGCGCAGTGTGCAACCTTCTACGACTAAAAAGGTCTTCCGACCACCATTGATTGACCCCAGAATCTACAGCTCACTTTTCGATCTCCTCCTCTGTCAGTTCGCAGTCTCCCTCGGCTCTCTCTCCGGCTTTCTTTCTCTTTCTTTCTCTAGAAGACAAGATGCCGTCTCGTAGAAGAACGCTTCTAAAGGTCATAATTCTTGGGGATAGCGGGTTTGTACTTCCCACTTGTTCTTTTTTTTATTTTTTTGGGATTTGTCGGTTATAAGGTGTCTTATTTGGATCTCTCAAATCGTAGCGTAATTGTATGCATTGAAACCCTAAATTTTATGCGCGAATCAGTAGAATTATAATTTTTGTGGTTGATATCTGTTTGTTATAGTTTTGATCTGCTTATTCCAGGCTTATAGTTCTTGGTACTTCTTTTGGTCGAAAATTCTATTACTTAAGTTTTGATCAGAATTCAATTAAGAACTCGTTTGTGTAGCGATGGAGGTCGACTCTTCTGGTTCTTTAGTATAATCAGTGACGTTGACAGACCATGACGTGGTCCACCCTAACTGTATAGTAGAGCGGCGCAAATTCTTCGTTTTGCTCATGGAAAACTGCACCTAACTGAAGAACAAGATACAGTATCGAACGGCATAGACTACAAATCAGGAGTTTCTGAAAGTTCAGGAATAACCTGAATAAGCAGGATCAGCTGCCGCCAAAATAAGGCAATTGGGTTGTGCTGAGATTTAGGTTACTTTATTATGAGTCTGTATTACTCCTAATGAACGGATTATTTGAATGTTTGTTCGGTCGTGATGTGAGGATCTGCACGAGCAAAGGATTAAAGTGACTCAGGAGATCAGTGCCTTAGGGGCACCTGAGGAGGCACATATAGCAGTAGCAGGCTAGCTTGAGATGGCGCTCGTGTGTTGATTCTAGAAGGTGCACACAGGCAAAATTTGCCTGTGGTGTTTAATTGCGGGCTGGCGTTAGAATGCCAATGAGGGGTATAAAATTCCTAGAGCAATTTTTAGGTAAGATCATAGAGGACAAAAACACAAGGGGCGCTACAAGGAATATAGATAAGAGAGAAAAGAAAAAAAAGAAAGATTTTTTGCATCCGATTAAGATTCGATTTCAGTTTCATTCTTTGCCAAACTAAAGGATGTTGCTAGCCTCAGCTTTAGGTCGTACTACTGATTAGTTGCTCGTTTTTTCGTTATATTTTCTATTGTGTGGTTATTAGTTATTGTGGGGGTTATATTTTAATCGGTTATTCATATGGATTGTTATGAAGGGCTCTCATAGGGTTTACATATAACCATATACTTTATAGTAATTTTTTCAGAGTTAGACTTGTGATTTTCTCTTTATTTATAAGAATTTTTCACATTAAATATTATTGTATAAATTGTGTTTTGGTTGCATATTATTATTCTTTGCGCTCACACAGAAAATTGGTGGTTTGCAATTGCGAGGAGTTCGGTGTTTGTTTTCATTGAACTGTGTTGTGCATGTTTCAAATCCCAATAAGTGGTTTAGACCATAGGTTTTTCGGTGTAAAAGTCACATTTGATGGCATTGATGTCAAAGAGATTGTTATTCTACATTGAACAATTTAATGGGCAAAATCATTATATTTTTTAGTAAGAAAAAATGAGGAATATTTTGACTTGGAAAAAAAACGTTTAAAGTATTAAGAGAACAGAAGGACAGGTCAAAGAGAATAAATGATGATGAGTGGTAAGATACGAGGGATTTAACTAATTATACAATCAAGCTATCTCTCGCGGACAATACCCTTCACGGGTTCATTGGTTTGTCGGATCTATTAGAATATGGATGAAGCTTGTGGGTTAGTACAAGTCAAAGTTATTTATTATGGGATTGCATGTAAAGAAATAATTCTATGATCTTTGATTGTTGGAAGGGGAAAGTTTCGGGAAGTACTTAGATAAGTTTAACTGAATTTTAATGTAAATGTCCGCACTTGGAAGAGGAAAAGGAGTTGGTGATGCTGGCTTTATTACCAGCCTCGTACAATTATATTGTGATGATATTGTTGTTTGGAAAGCAAACACTCAACATTAATGAGGTTATAATACCTATGCTTATGAACAAGTTTAGGCAAAATGGAAGAGATGAGGTTTTGAGGGAGTTGAGTGCCTTAGTATCTACTAGTAGTCTTGGGCACTAGAGATCAACAGAGAGAGGCGGCAAGTCGGAGGGAAACAACATCCGGTTGAAGAAGTGTCACATAAAGTATGATCGTTTCAAGCGAAAATAAGAGGTGGTCGGTAGTGAGCGAAAAGAGAGGAGGAATTATGACGGCAATGGTAGGGCCTCTATTGCACATATAGAGAGCTTCTAGTCATTGATATGTTGTTGATTTGAGGAAGACACAGAACTTCATTGATCAATAGACAAGCTGGAAGATGGATAGCGGATCCTCACTCCATATAATATCAAAGAAGTCTTTCACCTTATATATGCTCGTGGACTACGTTGTATTGAAAATGGGGAACGATGGCTCGTCGTGGGTAGTTGACATTGGGGACGTTAACTTGCAGACAAGCAATTGGTTGAAACTCATATTGCGATAGATGTGGCATGCACCAGATGTTCAATTGAATTTGATTTCAATGAGGAAGGGTTTTGTATGGCGTTTGCAAATGCCAATGGAAACTCATCAAAGGCTCCAGTTGTGGTAAGAGGAAGCAAATATTCAAGTCGGTACTTGATAGAAAAGCAATGCCAGGTGATTATCATGAGGTTTAGTCACGGTAGTGGGTGGAGGCTAATGTGGTGTGCTAGGAAGAGTGCTCCTACTGATGCAAAGGCATCAAAGGAGAGTAGTAGTGCCCTGGTTATATTAATGGAGATGAAAAGGATGTCGTTCATGCTTGCAAAGTCCAATGCGAGATCCTCATGGAAGGGAAGTTATTAAAAAGTAAGAGATGATGGTCGCCGGAGAGGCGAAGGGTCACTTTCTTGTGAGTATCACTTTCAATAAACTGGCTATTTGGAAGTTCACTCGGTTAGTGGTGCGAGAGATCGGCGCCTAAAGAGGCGCACGTGTGCAAGGAGCAGTAGTAGGCCCGCCCGAGGTGCACCTAAGGAGCGCTCATGCACCGATTCTAGAAGGTAAGTATAGGCAAAATTTTCTTATGGCATTTGATGTAAGGCTCGAATTTGAATTTTATTTTAATTATGATTAATTAAGTTGAGATAATTAAAGTTGTGGTTAAGGAGGAAGAAATTTGGGTCAA
The DNA here is from genome assembly GCA_028571085.2 of Nepenthes alata. Lineage (NCBI taxonomy): Eukaryota > Viridiplantae > Streptophyta > Magnoliopsida > Caryophyllales > Nepenthaceae > Nepenthes > Nepenthes alata. The sequence goes on along the minus strand of JAOVVI020003594.1, from coordinate 13,146 downwards.
AATCTAAGTTGGACCGGGTCACATCAAGATGGAGGATGCTTGATCGGCGCTTGACGCGCACCTATGCATGTTCTGAGTAGGAAGGTCGCGCCTAACTGTTGCCCGAGCGGAGCTTAATGGCGCTTTCCAAATTAGTTAGTGCTTGATGCATGCTCAATGAACGCTCAAACGCACTAAGGTAGAATGTCAGTGCCTGATGGGCACCCAAGGTAGCACTCATGCGCCACTATGTTTGGCTGTGGTGCCTGACGCATGCTCGAGTGTTACTCTATTATATATATTTTGTTTGGTTGAATTTCAGTAATTTTTCTTCCCGATTTGAGAGAGGAGAGAGAAGTATAAGAGGAGAAGAGAGAGGAAGTTAGAGAAGCTAAATTCAAGTGAATCCAAGCAAGGTTTTGGTAATTTGAAGTTAAGACAAGTGCATCTCCAAGCTTTCCTTCCTTTGTTACTGATTTCTTCTACTTCCTTGGGTATTTATTATTCCAAATATCATGCATGATATATTTTCGTAGCTAAATTATTTAAGCTTCACATGAATGAACTCTCACTCTCAATTTTCTTTATTTTTGTGAAAATCACATCCTTAGTTCATGTAAATTGGTTTGACAAGTATTTTTCTGCAAATATGTTTGTGCATGTGTTGATAACCTAGGTTAATGTTTTAATATGACATGAATTTCGTATATAATATTCTTATATGCTTATAATCATTAAGTGTATGACTTGCATGTTCTGGAATTTCATGAATTTGATCCTACATGCTTGGTATTTGAATCGAAATGCTGAATTCCCATGATGCTGATATTTCTGCAATTTTGTTTGAAAACTAATAATGTGACATTTCATGTTTTAAATCAAGTATGTTCAAGTTTCTGCACTTGATATGAAATTAAAGAAAAACTCTATATTATGTTAAAGAAGTAAGAATATTTTCTCCGGAATGAGAAAATACCAAAATTATAAAGAATTGAGTAGAATTTTCATACGTCTAAGTATCAAACCATTATAATAAGTTTAACGGGTGATATATTATGACATGCCTTAGTATATTATAGTGATAAATTGAGGTTTGAACCTATTATCCGCAGGTAAAAGCGACGTTCGACCCCGTCTACTGGGCTATATGTATAATGGCCCACCTACAAGTATTGAATAGTAGTATAATAGTAGTATAAGGCATTTGGTTGTGTAAAAATAAATATAACCTGAGTTTCGATTATCCACTCATTTAGTCGGTAAGGTTTAATCGGCCTTTGATTCCTAAGAATTTGCATAATTGAGTATGGATTTCATGGCACGATTTGAATAAGAATATAGAAAGGAAATTTGATAAGCTGTGTACATTTGTCATGGAAATTCGTAGCATTCTATTGAATTTGATTCATTGATAATTCTAGTATGTTTTAATGAGGATTGCATGTTAAGTTATGCAAATTTATATGCCTTATTGAGCTTTCAGTTCACTCGTGTTTTTGTTTTTCATTAATCCCTTCAAATTAACCGCTCGGGCACTTGCAAAGGAGGTATGGATTTGGTCGGGGAGCTGATTGGAGAAGTTAGATTAAGTTTTAAAAGAAAGTAGTTGTATTTAATTTTTGAACAGTAACTTAGAATATTATGATATTCGGGTGAGTTTGTAAATTATGACATTGATATTAACTTTTAATTATGATTTTTTAGATACTCTAATTCTGTTTGGATTACACATAACTCCTTACGTATGGCTCGACATCTTGTTATAGTCAATGTTCTATCCTTATGATGATGTAACATTTCAGGTCCTATGGTCAGATTACAATATTTTATTTTGGTCGGTCATATATTGACGTGAAGTTCAGGTTTACGGATAATTGGATTGTTAATTGTTAATATATTAATATCGTTAATTATTAATGTCGGGATCGGGTTTTGGGACGTGACATTTGAATGATTTTTAATTATTAATGTTAGGAGCGATTTTTAGGTTAAATTAGAATGATCAAAAGCACAAGGGGTGCCACAAGGAAGAGAAAGGAGAGAATAGAAATATTTTCGGCATGTAGTTGAGGTTCGATTTGAATTTCATTCTTTACCATGCTAAAAGATGTTACTCTAGTCTTGGTTCTAGAACATTCTACTGATTAGTTGCTCGTTTTTCTATTGTATTTTCTTTTGTGTGATTGTTAGGTGTGTCGGGGGTCGTATTTTAACTAGTTATTCACAATGGTTGTTGCGAAAGGCTTTCAAAGGAGATTATTTGTAACCTTACACTTTATAATGGATTTATTTGGAAATTGAATCGTGGTTTTTCTTTAGTTTAGAAGAGTTTTTTACATTAAATATTATTTTATGCAACTTCTATACTTGGTTGCGTATTATTGTTCCTTGTGCTCACACGGAAAATTGGTGGTTGATGATGATGGGAGATTTCGAGTTTGTTTTGCTGTACCGTGTTATGCGTGTTATGAATCCCATTAAGTTGAACAAAATGAAGAAGCAAACTTTGCAATTCCAGTACCTAATGTGTGCTAGCAGGTGTAATTTTTATTATGTCCTAAACAGTCTATTGGAAACATTTCCCTCTCTCCGAACTGCAGTAATAGATCATTCCTGAATACCGACTTGCATTCTTATGTTATGGTGTTATATACGAGTAATTGGAGATACTTTGAAATGTTGCTGCATGCTATTTTTTTCTGCTGATTTGACTTGCTGGATCTTTTCGTTTGCAGTGTGGGAAAGACCTCCTTGATGAATCAGTATCCAGCTGGTCATGCTCATGAAACTAAAATGCAGAAATTTATTTTCTAGTTGTTGCTGAAAGAAAAAGCATGTTTATCAGTTGAAAATGTTTTCATATAGTCACTTTCCCCAATTTTTATGCTGTTTTAACTTCACGTTACGATAGATATGTAAATAAGAAGTTTACCAATCAATACAAGGCAACTATTGGTGCTGATTTCTTGACAAAGGAAGTACAATTTGAGGATCGGCTTTTCACTTTACAGGTCCGTATAGTGTGCTTAGGATATGTATCAATTGATGTTGAATGCATTATTCCTTTTTAGTCCATCAGTGTGCAGAATTTTGCCAACGTCAAGTGGACTTAGTTGACCTTTTGAATTGGTTTTCTGTATTCTTGAGTCTGTTGGATGTTCTAATTTTCAAGAGCTTTGATGTATAATTTGCTATTCTTGTTGATTCCTTGGTGTTTGCTATTAAATTGTGCATGATATGATCAGATAATTAAGATGAAATCCTGTAGGCATTGTGGACTGTTCTTCATTGTCTGGTCATTATAGTAAACAATACGGTCATTTGATGACAAATTTGATGAATACATTGTGTAAATTATATCATAATTACCTAAGATGGATTTCTTTTTTTTTAGCCCCTAACTACATGCTGATCCTATAAATATAACTGCCCTTAGATTTCTCTCTCTGCAGAATTACTGGTCAAGAATGTGCTTCAGCATGGCTTATTGATGTAGAGTTTGGCATAGATCCACCTCTGAGAATCAATTGTTTGTCTTTTACGTATTTAGCTGGTGTTTGCCATCCAAGAGTTACGTGCTTGTTTTTCTTCCCTGTTCCATTTTTCCTACTCAGCACAGAAATTTAAAAAGAAATATTTTTTAATAAAAAAAAGTTTGGTTTGGGCTTTGCATCACTGAATTTGCTTCAATCCAGAATTATGGTGTGTTTTTGTCAGTTCTTATGCTGACTACACTGAATTTTTATGTTGGAAGGATTACTTGTATTCATTGGCTTCTAAAGGAACCAATGCCTTTGTGATCAGGATTTTTTTAGAATTGGATGCAAACCTAATTATCGGGACAGGCTAAAGTTATTCTGCTTACAGCACCAAATATGGTGGCATCTAAAATTTTGCTGATAACGAGCTTGTAATGTTTAGCAATCGGTCTCCTTTACTGAGAAAAAAATTTAAAAAGAAATGCCTAATGAACAGTGAAAAGAAGTCTTAATGTCATGATGGGGGATGGTCTTGTGATCTTTTAATTCACTTGAATTGCCTAGCTAGGTCTTTCTCTTAAGAACTAGCCTGCCTTCTTTTACTTTGGCAGATCTGGGATACAGCAGGGCAGGAAAGGTTCCAAAGCTTGGGTGTTGCTTTTTACCGCGGTGCTGATTGTTGTGTTCTTGTATATGATGTAAATTCAGCAAAGTCATTTGACAATCTAAATAATTGGAGGGAAGAATTTCTCATTCAGGTAACATTGTATAGTTTACTTACTAAATAGAGATCATGCTCTGCTACCCAAAAAACAAAAAACTGAAATTGCTATGAAGGAATATAATTATTTCATTTTGTTTTTCTTGGTTCATTGTTCTATTTTCTTTTTTTTTTGGGGGGGGGGGTTATTTGTTGTTGACAAAATGATTGCACTTTTGTAGGGGAAGGACGTTTGACCTTCCCTCCCAAGCACTACCCCACCACGAAAAAAGTGTTGTGTGGCTGAGAACCCTTTGGATTGAGCTGCTTTATCCTAGTAGCCTGGTAGAGGTGTTGGGGAAATGTATGGTAAAATTGATTGTCTCTAGATCAGATCATGCGGACAGTAAGAATGATGTTTAACCCTGTAGATTTTTCGACAGCTTACAGTAGATTTTTATCATTATGTAATTAGGTTTTGATTTGTGGATTGCTTCATGTGAATAGAACAGCTATTTTTCTTCCAATTGCGGCTTACTGTGTTTTGCAGCAATACTTGACTCTGTCTCATTAACTGCTTACACTAAAGGCCTAGTTTTAAAACAGCAATTACTTTGAAACACTTTTCAGCTTTGCTGGCTTTAGATGGCTTGATGCAAATTGGAATTGTTAAGAGTGGAATAGAGTATGGCTCTATTTGGTAAAGACGGAATTCTTTGTGAATAAACTTGAAATCCTTTTGCAGGCCAGCCCTTCAGATCCTGAAAACTTCCCATTTGTTGTCATAGGAAACAAGATTGATGTGGACGGTGGAAACAGTAGGGTGGTATGCTTTGTTGTTCCCTCATATGTTTTGTCTATTTGATTTGATTGAAAATGTTTGCCCTCCCCTTCTGCCTCCCCCTTCGTGCGATAAAAAGTTTACTGGTCTCCTTGTGAAAACCACTGCAGGTTTCTGAAAAGAAGGCTCGGGCTTGGTGTGGTTCAAAAGGAAATATTTCTTATTTTGAAACCTCAGCTAAGGATGGTACTAATGTAGAAGAAGCTTTCCAATGCATAGCTAAGAATGCTCTCAAGAGTGGGGAAGAAGAAGAGATGTAAGTAAGAAACTGAAATGTGCGGGAAAACTGAAATGTTCTATTTATTTGACTTGTTTGCAACCCTAGATGCTCATATATTTGTTACTTCTAATATAGATGTTGCAGCATCTTTTAGCCGTCGAGTACTGATGAAAATATCTATCGATATGTATCAGTATTGAGCCCTATTTTCTGATATCGCAAAATATCATGATTTGTTCCTTATCAGCGCTATGCGGTCGGTATTCAAAATATTAGCTGATACATCCGATATTTGACCGATATATTAGCTAATAGTCTACCGACATCTTTCAATAGCCTGGGAAATTAATTGAATTGTGTCTGCCCGCTTCTTCTTTCATCTAAATTTATCCGTATAATTAGGTGAAGAGTTTAATCCTGCCATAGCTGTGGGACCCAGATGATAGAGCAATCAATTTCCCAAATTACTAATTGTATTATTATGAATGGGGTAACCACTCTGGTTTGATTGCCATTGGAAGAACTTAACCCTCTTTATGTGATTACATCAAAAATGCATTTACTCAAAAATGGAAACTTTATACTTAAAATGGAAAGTCAGTTTCCGTTTTAGGCAAACGGAACAGAGTAATGGTACCTAAGTGTCTATTGGCCAGTTACCGGTCCTTCTTTCCAATCCCCTTGAAACAAATGCAATTATGCAACATTGCAACTACCTTTTTCTCTGAAGTAACCCTAAACCTGAACCGAGCCAAGTTGGTCTATTGTAGATTTAAATCAAAAATGTTTTTTGTATTGTGGTGTCCGGGTTGTTATTATTATTTTTTCTTTCCTATCTTCTAATTTGATACTATGAGCTCATCGAATTGCTCTGATGCAGCAAGCTGGTAGAGAGGTTTACAATTAGTTCCATATCTCACCATTATAATGTGTAGTAGGGTATATTGTGTGCCTTATTGCATTCTTTGTGACAAATCACTAATGGTGAAAACTGCGTACATTTGAAGGTACTTGCCGGACACCATTGATGTTGCGAGCAACAGTCAGCCGAGGTCTTCAGGATGCGAGTGCTGAGCATCTCGCCTTATTCATTTCAGTAAAAATAACTCCACTGGTGTCACCAAAGACGAACTCGCTTAGCCTGTGTCCTTCCCTCCTTCCGATGACAGAGAGCATGCTCCTATATAGTGTTTGGATGAGGAGCAAAAGACTTTGCCAATGCTGGCAGATTTGTTGTTGTTCGCTGGAAGCATTCATTTGATGTGCGATTGGGGTTGCCTGTTGATTTGAACATTTGTCTTTGCTTCTTTCTTATGTTAATGAATTATTTCTTTCTTTTTATTTTTGCCTATTTTTCATTGAAAGGATTAGGGGAAAAAAAGAAAATATAGTATTGTGTTTTGCAATTGATTATTTTTCATGAAGGTTAAAAATATAGTACCGTGTACAATTACTTGAGCTTTGAAAGCTCAGTATAGATTGCCCAATATAATGAAACTCAAAGCCCTCAATATATGCTGAACAATTAAAATTTAAGGTATTTGATAGAAAGCCCTCAGTATGCTAAAAAAAGTGGATCAAATATTGCATGTCAGATTAGTGAAATATTTGAACACCTTCAGTACTGTCATGCCTAAAACAGCAGCTATTGATTCTATAAATAGCCACAATTTTTTGAGTTTAGAGATGAAAAATTGTTCGAAATTAAGAAATTTTATTTCAACCCGCACATGGTATCGTGCAATATATATATTTATTCGCACGGTTACATATTTTGGTAGAAAATATAACATTAGCACACGCTTGGCACCAAACCGATGCCTAATTAAAGATCACAAATCTTGTACTGCACACAACATACTGATGAATATCAACACAGCGGGGTCCTCTTGGATTTGCTATTCATGGTAGACAGAAACATTTGGCCTGGGTTCAAAGTCTTCTGCAAATGACTTTGGATCCTCTCGGTGGTTATTGGGTTTCGGATCAAAGTCTTTAGCATAATCGTTCCTTTTATCTTGTTGAGGATCAAAAGCATAATAACCCGTCTTCCGATCCAAATTTTTAGCAAAGGGGTCATTCTTATTGGCTTGGGGAGCATCTCCTGCGAAAACATAGGCATCAGGCTGTTGCTCAAAGTTCCCAGTGAAAGAGTTCTTCTTCTGCTCTGGAGGAACATCACCGCGATAAACAGAGACGTCAGGCTTTGGATTAGTGTCTTCAGTAGAAGAGTCCGTCTCCTCTTGATAAACTGACAGGTTGGGTTTCGGATCAAAGTCCTTTGCAAAAGAGTGTTCATCCTCATTATGCACGGCATCCATAGGTGGACATCGGTTAGCCTTCTCTGTGTTTGGATACACAAGGCCTCGTATTGCCTCCGGCATTGGCTCATCTTTCATGACTTCTCTCCAGTACTCTCCTGGGTCTTTTCTCCCTTCTATAACGCCGGCAAACTGTTTCAACAGAGACTTTTCATAGAACTAAAAATGGCAATAATATATTTAGCATCAAACAGAATTAAGGAGCTGATATTAATTGGTTCCCCTTACAGCATACTCAGGACTGCTCTAAGTAAGCAGTAAAACAATAAATCTTATCATTAGAGAGTTTTTCAAGTACTCTCTATCTAAAATAAGAAAAATTCAAATATATATATATATATATATAGTTTGGACGAGAATCTACGGTGTTTATTCTCTATTGTACGACTATTCTGCTGTGATATGAAAATCAGGAGGCATGTTTATACAAACGGCATTTCTATAATATATGACAGGTAAGATTGTATTTGATCTTTTTAAATTTTATGACATAGAAACATCATATAATAACAGTCTCGCTTATAACTTGTTTTTAGCTATATTTTCATGCCATGATAAAATGGAGATGAAAAGTCAAGTAGTTTAGCATAAATCTTGTATGTGGCAGATTTCTATTTGAGCTGCCCACTTTCTCATAGAGTTCTTACCAGGAGGAGGAGGGAAAAGAGAGAAAATTTCAAGAATATACAAGAAGACTCCATGATTCCTTCACTGCCTAATCCAAACTCTTACTAGCTTCCACCAATATGGCTTTACATGAGAAATGCTCCCTATTTATAGCTAAATCATCACCAACAGAGACAAACATTATGATGAAAGGAGGATCTCAAGATACTGATTTTTTATCAATAATAATAGTTCCATTAATGCAAAAAATTAACTTTTTTTGGGGTCCAGCTTGCTGGATAATCGAGTATTGGGCCCCTTCTTCATTAATGGAAAACAAAAGGAATATTAATCGGACATTAAACCACTTATCAAATTCAAAAATGAACATAGCTTGACCGTTTTTATTTATATAGTATGCTTATAAAAATGTTACTCTATCACCGCCCGTTTTTAAAAAGAATTAAAACCACTTATTGAATGTATTTTGTATAATTGATTTATTTTAAAATTTAAAATCTGAAAATTACATACGACTTGATATAAAATTTGCTTGAATTTGTTATTTTTAAACCCATCGTCTTTGCATATATAGCCCTATTTCTAACCGTCAATATCCTGCGACTCTAATTTTGAAAAAAAAAAAAGAAAGTGTAACCTTTCCTTCTCTATCCATGACTTTTTTTTACTGAATTTTTTTAGGTAAATTTAATATTTTATTATGTGATTATTTATTATTTTACTATTACTAATCTTATGAATTTTTAATATAGAAATGCTGTTTTTGATTAATACTATGGCCATTGTAGCCAAAAGGAAAATATTATAACGATATCATAGCTTAAAGGAAGAAGCATTGATCAAAACAGAGCAGAAAAGCAGAGCCCATTAATTCTCGTTGACATAATTGTTACTTCCACTAACTTTTTCACTCCAACTTTTGCATGAGAACCCTATGCGTATCAATGTCTAACTTGTTAGAGCCATCCTTGTTGGGGAGGAGTATGCCGGTCGGTCAAGAAAAAAAAAACATGAGGATAAAGATGACAGGTACTAAAAAATGTAACAAAAAAATAGAAAAAAATTAGAATATATATAATTTTACGTAAAAAATTCTCTTTTAAATAAGAGGAAAAAATTACAATATACGTAATCCACAAATAATTTTATTATGTAAGTTTAGTTATAAAAACTCTTGATTATACAAACCCTTAGAGAGTTAAGAATAGAGTAAGAGTAAAATTCAGGAGTAAAAATTGACTACTCATTATATTCTCTCTTTTTTTTCTTTCGTACTCACCATTTCACACGCTGCTCTCTCTATATTTACAAGATTCAGCATACACTCATATATATACATGTGCTCCGGGCGACCACTCGCTTCTACAAGGTGGTGGCTTGCACTGTAAAACCTGTCACCAATTCTACAATATGCTTTCCTGTCGGGACTAGTTGACCTACTCTATGAATCAGCTACCAATCCTGAAAGTCAGCTTTCTTTTTCTACAAAGTCTGTTGTTACCTGTGCAGATTTTACATGTCAGTCTTTTTCAGACAGGCTATCCTTCGTTGACCTTCCTTGTGATTTTATCGGTCAACAAGTCTTTACTCCTCCAGCCTTGTAAAGCCTTCGGGATCTCCTCCGTTTCGGACAAGTGAACACCATTCCGACCTACTTTCATTCCGGCCAAATGAACACCATTCCGACTTACTTCTATTCCGGCCAAATGAAAATCACTCCGACCTACTTTCATTCCAACCAAGTGAAAACCACTCCAACCTACTTCCATTCCGAAATTCCAACCCGATCACATCGTTGAGTGCTTGCACACGCGACGAACACAACAATTCTTTCCACACGAGAGTGACCTAAAATTCTAACAATCCTTACCTACTTAAATCTGTTTTAGATAATCCCTTTGACACCCTTATATTAAAAAAGGTTACTATTTATATTCATTGGATACATAATCTGTACATATAATGTAGCATGGTCATTGACACATTAACCCACCAACCAATAAAAAATAAAATAATAATAATTACTTTTTTTTTCTTGATATATTTTTGACCGGATAAAAGTACATATGGAGTATGAATTTTTTTGAAAAATTACATAGACATCTATCCTAAAATTTTTTCATTATAGATTTTAAAACAGGGGAAACATACAAAATTTAGCTCCATAGTGCCCCCCCAAAAAAAAAGAAGAGTTATTTGATGACAACAGGGAAATCATAGCCAAAAACAATAGATCACTATTTGAGATCTTATCCTCAAAAAGTCTATTAAGTTATCATATGGAGTAATTATTTTCTCGTCCTATTATGATAATTAAATTCATGGTTGGTGGTAAAAGTAATTTAAGGCCAGGATTTGGCACATTTTGCAAGGCACTAATCCATAATGGGAGGAAAGCAGAGCCCATTTATTCTTATTCGCATGATTGATAATCCCACGAACTTTTTTTCTGGTCCCACTTTGGAATGATGATCAAATGCATATCAATGTCCAACTTGTTGCACCCAAACAGTCATTTTTAAGTACTAGATCCGTTTTTGGTAGCCTCTGCCAACACAAATTCACTGTGGCGCTTTTATTAAGAAGAAAAAAAAACTCAGAAAAATAGATCAATTATATTACATATAAATAATAATCAGCAAAAACAAAACAGATTCAATGATCTTTAAAAAAAGGTGTCAAATTAAAGATATATTTGTGAATGCCAATGGGCAATCAAACTCGAACAGGTAAATTTGGATGTTATTAAGTCTATTTAAATATATAGGTATGATATAATTTATTTATAGAACCATAAAAATAATGTTTATTGTATCTAGATTAAAGGCAAAATCAGCTTACTTCTACGCCAACTCAATAACCAAATCCTTTGAGCTACACCGAGCGGGTGGCCACTGCTTTCTAAAACGCCTTAATTTTTCAATCAATGCACAATCTTCTATATCACGGATTGAATCCCACACTGGTTTTAGGGTCCCGGCATTCATTATCACCCCAGTTCAGAACTAATGAACAGGGCAACCATATGATTTTTAATGTTTATTTGTAAGGTATTGGTGATATAAAGTAATTACACTAAAGGAACCCACCCAAACCCTAGCATTGTTCACCTCTTCTAGTGTCTTCGTGTATAGCAAAGAAGAGAACAGGTAGCCATTCAAGCATGGGAAAAATCATCCCTGGGTTTTCTCTTTGGAGCTTCACACTTCATCTGTTTCTCATTATGGTAATCCCTTTGCTACTCATAGTTCATTTTTCTGTCAATTCCACATAGATGAACAAATTCTAACTGATGCTAGTTTCTCGCAGCTAAAAGCAGATTTCCCGGGAAACAAACAGGGTGGTGAAGGAAAATACATGAAGAAAGTTCATCCTCACATTGACCCTTCAGTGCTTGTGTTCTTCACTCCCAGTGACCTCAAGGTAGGGAAGATTATTCCCGTCTTCTTCCCCACCACAAATGTGAAAAAATCTCCCCATTTCCTCCCCAAACAAGAAGCTGATTCAATCCCTTTCTCCTTAGCAAAACTGCCTTCTCTTCTCGAATTCTTCTCCTTTCCCCGCGATTCTCCCCAAGCAAAAGCCATGGAAGAAACTCTCCAAGGATGCGAAACAGATCCCATTAAAGGAGAGATCAAGCTCTGTGCTACCTCCCTAGAATCCATGCTCGATTTTCTCAGGGTCGTGCTCGGGCATGAGGCCCGGTTCAGGGCCCTGGCAACATCTGTGCAGTATTTGAGAAAACCAGCTAGTAGTTTACTCCAAAACTACACTATATTGGATGAGCCCAAAGAGATGGTAGCTACAACGATGGTAGCATGCCATAATATGCCTTACCCTTACGCGGTCTTCTATTGTCATTACCATGAGAGCGAGAGCAGAGTGTACAGAGTCTTACTGGGCGGTGAATACGGCGACAGAGTTGATGCTGTCTCTGTCTGCCATATGGATACTTCTCTGTGGAGCCATAGCCATGTCTCGTTTCTTGTGCTGGGAATCAAGCCAGGCTCTTCTGCCGTTTGTCATTTCTTCCCGGCTGATAATCTTGTTTGGTTACCCGTACAAGAATTCAGGGGGGAAATGTAAGTAATCTTGCTTTGTGTGGTGGCAATTTACGTTTCACTTCTCCTTCCTTTAGATGATCGCCTTCTCTCTATGTGCCCCTTGATTCTGTGTACGAAGCAATCTTTTGTGCTAAATTATCTGAGAAATGCTTTGATGACTTCGTTCAAATATGCTGTATATATCTCTGATAATGTAATATTACATCTATGTATCCATGCTCACAAATCTACAATTAAACAGATTAATAAATAAATACTACATCAAAATGGTGCTTGATGACTATATAACTTCACTCAAATTGTTTATATGTTTCCTCCGAGGCTTGATCAACGCCTAAGCTGGATCATATCCCTTACGTATTAGTGACATATATGGGAAAAAAATTATATATCCATTTCGTTTAATTGGAGGGTGGGTGATACAATAAAGATATTTTAGAGTAATACAGAAATTATAGCAAAAACTACAGGCAGTTGGTATTACTCAATGGGGAAAAAATATAATATTTGATTGACCTCTTTTTTTTGCTTTAGAGGAATCAAAATGCAGCAATCATGTAAGGCATATGGTTTCAGATTGCAAAAATAATCTTTTTACGTGATAAAGATAATGATGTGTACATGGCTTTCCTCAAAACCTTTAGCAAGAAAAGCTTCGCGCACATAATTAATCTCATGGGAGGGAAAGGATGGGACTTAAAGACATTCCGAGATTGGCTAAAATATCACTTTTGCTAAATTAGGGTTAGATGAATGAAATAGAGTGGGGAAAATGCCATTTAATTCCGAGTTTCCGGATTTGAACCCTCTCCCATTAGGGGGGGTAATTGGTGTTAGTTTTTAAGAAGTTGTTTGAATCACAATAAATCAGGTTATAGGCAACGTCAAGCACACAAGCATGAAACTTTAACAAGA
>JAOVVI020003593.1:0-15709 GCA_028571085.2 Nepenthes alata | reverse complement strand
CAAAGTCCTTAAAACCACGCTTGCTCTGCTGCCCATCTGCATCAATGACTCGTCGTCGTGTAAGGTCCAGATCAAAATCTCTAGCTGGTTGGTGTTTTCGTCAAGGTTGATGGCATCTTGAATCAGGGTTGTTTCAACGATAAAGTCCACAAGAGCTTGACCCTTCATGACCAACCACGATTGGAACTCCACATCGAACTCGCCCAATTTAATAGTTCATTTAACCAATCGTTTGAACGTGTCTAGTTTCTATAGTATTCCTCTCAACGGCTAACCAATCAAGACAACGATCTTGTGCGTCTGGAAGTGCAGGTGTAGCTTCTGGGCAGAGTAAATAAGGGATAGTGCGATCCTCTCGGCATATGGATAACAGGTCTCGATGTCTGTCAAGACCTTGCTAACGCACTGGTCATTATACGCTGGACTGTTATCAGAGAAAAATAAAACTTAGCATCGTATTAGAGACCGTAAGGTACAATACAGCTCTTTATCCTCAGGAGAAATTAGGGGAGGAGGGTTGGCAAGATAGTCCTTGAGTTCTCAGAAGGAAGCTTTACAATTGGCCGTCCAGTGGAAGTCAATTGCTTTGTTCCCCTTCAAAGCTTTGAAAAAGGGCAGGTATTTCTCAGCGGATTTTGCCAGGAACTAGGAGAGAGCAGCAAGCCTTCCAATGAGCTTCTAGACCTCATTAACAGTCCAAGGCAAGCTCATGTCAAGGATAGCTTTTATCTTCTTGGGGCTCACCTTGATCCCCTACTAAGAGACGATATAAAGCCCGAGAACTTTTTCGATGTCACGCCGAACGCACATTTAGCCATATTTAGCTTCATTAGGTGCGTCCGGAGGACTTCGAAGGCCTCGCTTACGTCGTAAATATAGTCGTCAGTTGCTTTACTTTTGATGAGCATGTTGTCCATATATACATCTATGTTTTGACCACTTTAAGCTTCAAACATCTTATTCACAAGTCATTGGTAGGTTGCTCTGACATTCTTTAGGCCAATGGGTATAGTCTTGTACCAGTAGATTCCCTGGTATATCATAAAGGAGGTATGCTCTTCGTCGTTCAGCTTCATCGTGATCTAGTTATAATCTAAGTGGATATCTATGAAACTCGATAGCTCGTGGCCAGACGTGGAGTCTACCAGCAAATCAATTCATGGTAACGGGAAGCTGTCCTTTGGGTACGGTTTGTTCATATCAATGAAATCGACACACACCCGTCACTTCCCATTACTTTTCTTAGCGATGACCACGTTGAAAAGCCAGTCCGGATATTCAACTTCCCTGATAAACCCCGCGTCAAGTAGGTTTTTTACTTCCTTGGGGATGGTGATCAGTAGTGATCAATTTTTTGATTGAGTGATTCTTGTGCTTTTACCGGATGAGTTTGTGACCAGAATTGAGATCCAACTTGTGGACCATTATTCCGGTCGATATCCCTGCTATCGATAGGCGTCCATGCAAAAATGTCAAAATTATGCCCGAGGAAGGTTATCAACTAGTCCCGTAGAGGGATTGTCAAGGAGTTTTTGAATTGCACACATTTCTCAAGTTCGTTTGGGTCCAAGGGAACTTGTTCAGTAGATTCACTAGACTGGGCATGTTGTAGAGTGATCTTATCTCAAAAGTTGAGCTCCTCAATCGGCTGATCGAAGGTTGTCGGAGTGATATGGGATTGGTAGTATGTTCAGCCGATCATCTGGTTACCTGGGACCTCTTCGATACCGAACGGAGTCGAAAACTTCATTTTCAAATGCGGGATCGACATAACTATCCTAAAGGAGGCCAGACAGGGTCATCCGAAGTTGGCGTTATAGACTGAGGTTAGGTTTACCACTAGGAATGTGAGAATCCTGGAGGCTGTCCAGGGGTAAGTTTCCATTGTAACCTCCAGTTGGATGGCCCCCTGAATGAATACCTACTCGTTGTCTAGCTTGTACAGGGGTCCCTCAGTCGACTTCATTTGATTATTCTTCAAGTCAAGTTTAAAGTACGTATCGAAGTAGAATAAATTGTGAGACCTTTCATTATCAGTGAAAACCCGTTTTAATTAGTAGTCAACCATACCATTTGAAATGAGGATTGATACAATTAGGGGATCCGAGTGGAGAGTTATTATATGAGCCATATTGCCATCTCTAAAAATAATATCATTCCTAACTCATACCCTCGACCTTTCGGTGTTGGAAGTTGTCTCTGGGCAGTCTAGAGCATTGTTCTTGGCCGGATGAGTTGTCACCATGTTAACGACCCCAACTGCGACCTGATTCCTCGGCTGCTCTGGTCCATCCTCGGCTGCTCTTTCGAGGGCTTGTCCCAAATTGTGCAAGAACCTGGTGAGGTGCCCTTTACAGACCAAGCCTTCAATCTCCTTTTGCAGTGCCCAGCAATCTTCAATGCTATGACCCGAAGATCGATAGTAGTGACAATACTTTGACTGGTCTCCTCCCTCCGGGTTCTTTGACATCTACGGCCATTTTAAAAATTTATCCCGGATCTACATCAAGATGTTGATGCGGGTGTTGTTCACAGAAGTCAGGCTCGGGGGCCTAACTCTTTCCAAATATCAGGTTCTGCCCGTGGGTACTTCCTAGGGTTCCGAAAGCAATTGGCATCTCTGCTCTTCTTCTCGTACACCGGTCTCTCTGAGGGTCAATCTATGCACTCTGGTTATTTGTTTTATTAGCCTCCTTTACTGCTATGTAGGCGCAAGCGATGGTCTCAACCTCCTAGAAAGTCTAAGGGTTCTAGTCGGGTAGGTACTTGAAGAAGTCGCCTAACTCCAGAGTAGCGATGAAGGTGCTGAGCTTCACTTCTTTAGTGAGCCAAGATATCTGCCGGGCCTCAACAGTGAACCGGGCCAGGAATTTTGACTTTCGCCTCACTTTTGTCGAAGATGAACGAGGTGCCATCACTGCTTGTCCTCCTTCCAGTTGGAGGAAAATTGGGATAGGAAGTAGTCACCGAGTGTATTGATCAACCAAATGGAGTTCATCTTAAGGCTATAGAACTAGATGCAAGCATCCCCTTTGAGGGCCAAGGGGAAGCACTGACACATGAAAGTTTTGCCCAGACCCTGAAAGCTCAGGAGAGTGAAAATGGTCCATGTGATCCATTGGGTCGGAAGTCTTGTCGTAAGGTTTTAGGGCCGGCATCTTAAACTTGTGAGGGAGTGACTATGTCTGGATCTCCATCGTGAACAGCAATCTCCTCAGATCCGTTGAGTGTCTTATCGGCATCTCCCCTGAACACGTGCTGTCATATCTTCTCCACCCTCTCCTCCATCCGAGGGGAGGACACAATCCTCTTGGCATTGAGGAAGGTCCTCAGTTTCGAATGGTTTAGAGAGAGATGTGGGTCTTGGCAACCACTAGCCTATGGCGGTCACGTACTACAAGAGGCTTCTCCTTCAACCGAGAGCCTCCTGTCACTACGGGAGTAACCGGGAATCCGCTGCTCGATGCTATTCCTTTGCACCCCGTGACTCAATTGGCCCTCTAGCTGCATTTGAGCCCTGTTGCTCAAGGTCATGTGGGTCTCGACATCGTCGGGCCACGAGGTCATCTCGGCCAAGTTTGCACTTTACCCAATTCCTTTTCTTCGAAGCTGAAGCTTGTGTAATGGAGGCATGAAACTCCAACCGCTGCTTGTCCAAATGGGCATTGATCGTTTGGAGTATCTTAAACACATCTCTCATTTGGGTAGCGAGAGTGTGCACGTCAAGTTCAAGTCGCCTGCCCGTTTGGCAACCCACTAAGAGGTTGTCACCTTAGACGACGGTGTCCCTAGCCGACACCCTATCTTGTGCCCTAGTGCTGACCATTTTCTTTTCGTGAGTGTGATGGTTGGACTTTCAAGTCGTTTTTCACAACCATCGCCAATGATGCATCCCTAGATCCGAGTTATTGTACGAATTAAGGAGTCTCCTGGTCTTCCATGGTGGACCAATCTCAGGCGGGTCTAATCTCTGTCTCTGATAATTTGGGTTCTACGCAAAATAATAAACAAGCAAGAAATCAAATGATCAGGAGGACTCACTCCCCAGTTTATCTGTTGGCACTTAAGTCAGATATCTTTTCAAGAGAAAAGAAACATGAAGGATGCAATATGCGATGATGCACGGGTAAAGGAAATGAGAGTGATGGCGGAGGCCTTGTCTCCAATGATTGTGCTCAACGGGAGCGACTTATGAGTGATGTCGAAGAGCTTGACTCCGGTGGATGCGCCCAACGAGGAGTGGCTTACGAATGGTGTCAAAAGGGTTGGTTTCGGTGGATGTGCTTGGTAGGGAGTGACTTTTTTGAGAAAGAAAAAGAGAGCTCTTTGCTTCATCTAATCAATTGAGAGCAAGGATCATTCTATTAGGCTCATGGTGAATCGTTCTATTAGGCTCATGGTGGCCTGAATTGTCCTCCCTTTTCAATGGCAGGGGTGAAGGGTATTTGCAATCAGGATGTCGATGTGGTTTTGGCACCAATCTTGGTGATAACTATCCCACCAGGATTCGCCGGGTTGTCCTAGAAACCGTAAAGGCCGCCGATGTCAGTTATCATTTTGGGATGGTTGTGCGACAATCGGTGGTCCTCGTTGGACATCTGCCAAGCTGTCCCAGCGACAACTACAGTTGCCACCTATATGCACATGCCGCTACAATCAAATTGTCGATCGCCAAGCTGGAGGGTTCCCTATACCACGATTGGTTGGTCCACCTGGGCTATTTGCTAAGCCTGCTTGGCGTTTATTTTTGTCTACTCATCATGAGTTGGGCTGCGACTTGGCCGGGTATGGTGCCTCTTAGACCTCGCGCCTCGCTGGATCCCACTAGGCTTCAATCTCCCCTGCACGCTGACGAATGGGTTTAGTGTTGGGTTGGCCCACAATGGTACAGGACCCATCGGTATTGACAATGAAGATGTGTTTTGTTTGATGGAAAACTTTTACTAAGAAAAATGTTTAGTTATTCATGCGGGGAGCTATCAACAAAAAAGACAATGATAACGAATATCAGTAAGGTGACGGACCGGTCACCTTGGAAAAATATGGTGGGAAATTTAGTGGTTAAAATAACTTTTTAAAAGTAGCGTGGATCGCCTTGTCCTCAAACTTGTCTTAGAGGCGGAGTTAACGTTAAGAAAATAGGGGGTATGAATCTTTGAATATAGGCAATGAAATGAAATAGGTTCCTAATGATGTCTGAGGCCTTAAATGCAGAGAGAATGGTTAATGATTGGACATGTTATAATAAATGTAAAAACGGGGGACAATGCCCGTTACGCGGTAGAATAGCTTATTCCACGAGTCTTTGGTATTTTAACTATTCACATGTTGATGTTACGTTAAAGAATTCTCCAAGATTATGCTGACACAATTCATTCCTTTTCATAAATGTCTCACTACTTTCCAAAGAAGCCTTATTTTTTGCATTTTCATGTCTCACCATTGAAAGCTTCCTCATGTTCTAAGAAAAGCCCTAGTCTTTGAAGAAATCTTAGAGGCCGGAGAAACTTCCTAACTTTTCTCAATAAATAGGGATGTGTCTGAGATTTTTTCCTTTATTTATGTTGCGAGCCAATTGACCCTTGAGACATCGACTCTATCGGGCCGGTCTCCTAGACTTTGGACAGTGAGGGCATTCCTTCCCCCGGAAGGAAGCCCATGCTTACTTTCAACATCGGTTTGTCTCCCTTGTCGACTTGGATTTTAAGTTTTATATTTTCTATATTTATTTACATCCATAAATTTCTTGAAAAATAAAAAATTAAAATAAATTTTTGTATCTTAGAAAAGTGAAACAAAGACATTACTAAAAATGTATTCTCAGAACAAATTAATGATTAATTTTTCATGTGTAAACTAACCAAAAATGCAACGGCTTTCTATGTCCATCTAAAAAACTCAGGACGACAAGTGACCATGGTTAAAAAGGTGAGCATGTGCCACCTCAACTTGTCTAAAATGGAAGGCTTTAGAAGAGAAGAGGAAGAAATAATACCTACAAAGTGCTTTAAGTGACACCTTAATATGATGTAATCATAATCATATTAGCCCATCAATAAATAAATAAATACTTTTTAAAGAATAATTATTTTTTTCCCCTTTTCATTGTATATTTTTGATAGAAATGAGAATAGATATAGAATAATAGTATTAGTTTTCTTTCCTAAAATTCTCGTAAGTTTGTTGTATCTTTTACAATGAACAAAATGTTAAAACTAAGTATAATGTGAGTCGATTAAGGGAGAACCATACCCATACACACGTGTAAATCTATAAATCCCTAACAATTCTTTTATTCTTTATCTACTACTAATCAACTTGGCGACGGTTGTTAAACAGAAGATTACTTCAAATGAGTGCCTAATTATCCACCCATTGGCTGAAACAGCCTGTCCAAACTAACCTATATGGACTAAGCGCACTTGGCGCATACCAAATGGAAAAACTCAAATGACCCGTATCGACTGATACCAAAAATAAGGATAATTTCAAGTGCCCGATTAATTTCAAGGATAATTTTATTCCAACCTCTCTGTGTATTTTATCTCAAACTTCCAAGCCTTTGATAGGGAACCTCTGCTTGATTTGATTATGTGACCATGTAACACTTTGTTCATTAGCCATTGTTGCACGATTCTTGTGTTGAAGTTGAAGTGATATAAACTTTTGTATTCTTGATCTCTAAATTCCTATAATCTAGGCATGCTCTCCAACGCAAATAATTGTAGAAATAGTCCCTGTTCTATGTTCATATTCTGTGCAGAATTTATCCCTGTTCTGCTGCATCTCTGTCCTGCACATATCCGAGGTATGTTTAAGTGTCTGAAATGGCAGTGCATTGATGTCTTTCTAATTTGGACAGATGTTGAAAACAAGGACTGGATGAAAATTTGGGGTGATTTCAAGTGACAGATTGTATTAAATAGAAAGGACGTATCACTATGGTGCCTAGATAGATTAATGTAAATATGGGCAAATGTACATATATAACTGCGGTGCTTAGAAGGCACATATCACTGTATGATAGATTAATGTAAACATGCTATGGGAACTTCTTAAATAGGAGCAGAGTGTTTGGATAATGAATGGGGTAAAAGCTAATTTTAGTTAAGTCCCTAAGTAGTTAGGAAGTAATTTCCTTTGGGTTGATCAATTAATTTTGAGTGTTATTATAAGCATAGCTAAAGATTAGAATCACTTTGAGTTATTAATATTTTGAGGAAATATTCTTTGCGATGAGTTTAAGAGTTACACGTGATAAAGTGGATTCAGTCTTAGTATGGTGAGAGAATTAAACAATATCTTTGATGGGGACGGTAGAAACAGGCACTGCCTAGTACAATGATCCACAGATTCAGTAGTAGATCTGGAAGGCATCTGGCCCATAAGCTGTAAGGTACCGGTTTTAAAAATATGATAATTAGGAGTAATTAAGTTAATATAAATGAATCAAAGAATATGAGAGAAATTAGATTGAACAGCCCAAAGACTCGGAATTTGCAAAATCGGGAACAGGTATTGTAATTCTTGAAAAGTTAATCCGTCAATGAGATTCGAGTTTTAAATTATGATAAACACGACTTATTAAGTTAATAAAATCAAAATTAAGACCCGAAGATGTGAAAAATCGAGTTAGAATAGTCAAAACGGGTCCCGAATGATGCGTGCACGATGCAGGCTCACTACAGGCCTAACCCATACTTGACCTGCACCCAAGGCGCAACCCGAGCATGAAAAATAGATTTGCCGCGCCCAAGGCACGGGTTGGGAGAATTGCATGCCTGAAGACCACCTAATGGGCACTCAAGCGCTAATCCGATTATAAAAGCACGTTTGGAATTTTACGCGTTAATTTCTGACTATCCAGAGAGAGAGAGAGAGAGCTCGAAGGAGAAAAGAGAGAAGGAGGAAATCAGGGCTTTCGGGTTCGATTCTGACTTGTAGCTAGTTAGAGAAGTTGTAGATCGAGTCGAGATAAGTACACTCATATCCTTTTCTTTCTCTCCTCGCACTGTTCATCCAAATTTATTTGGGTATTTTTATCTCGATACCTATCCATATTTTTATTTTTCTGATACTCACGTATTGAACATACATATATTCCGATCTCATGTCCGATTTCCTAGTTTTGATCGTTATTTCGTACCGAAATCCTAACCCATGCGCCCAGATGTTTTCACCCACCAATTTTTTAGATTTTTGCATAAATTGGCCTTAGAAAATCATTACACATGTCTTGAATATATTAATTTGTTAATTGGGTGTCCAATTTAGTAGTTTTATACGGAATTATACTCACCGAAATCCTAACCCGCTCTCCCTTTAGATTTTATCCGAATTGTTTGTAATTTATACATGTTTTGGCTTTAGAAATTCATAATCCTAGCTTTATGGACATGGACACTCCGTATATTTGGTATTTATGCACATATATTGTATATATAATAATTTTATGTATTCCGAAACATTATCGGATATGAATCGGGTTATTATTTCACATGTATTATATATATATATTATCTTATGTATACTCTAAAAATTATGTTATATGCGTTTGTGAAGAAAATTTATTATCCAGAAGTTCTAAAATCATGTTTGGCTCACGGTGGTAAGTGTTTTTATTTTTTCATATTTTATGATGATCATATATATAATTTAAGTCATGTGAAAATTTAAACCCATAAGAAATATAAAAATTATATAAGTATACAAAAAAAATGTCACAATTTGATATGTTTATGATTCGTTCTCCCGGAGTGAGAACTTTGTAAAAGAAATTTAGTGGACTTTCCCTTGAAGAATAAAAAATGATAAAACCTGGACCACTAATTTATATTTAAGATTGTAGTATTTCCTGACATGCCATAGATATTACAGTGAAAATTTATGGATTATCCTTGTCGTATTTTGTAGCGAGTGATATTCATTGACATGCATTGATATATTATAAAGGAAGATTGTTGTCTACTCAGGGTTGCGTGCGGCTAAGGTCCTGTCTACATGGATTATATGTAGATAGCCCGTCTCTGAGTCTTGAATAGGAGAAAATGGCTTTCGATTAGATAGAAGCAAACACAATCCAGATTACGATCAACCGCTCCTTTAGTCAGTAAGGCCTATTGACCCTAGTCCGTAAAAGATAATAAAAGTTTTGCATGTTTTAGAATCTAAATGAAGAAAAAGTACAACAGAAAAGATAAATGTATTTCAAAAAGTACATTTGATCATATCTCATATCTATATGCATCTATACATATTGCTCTTATTCCCTTCCCTGTTTTATTTGAATATATTCTATATTATTCTTGATTATATTGTACTTGCTATACATTTGGCTTGCACTTGCTACACATTTGGCTCACCCTTACTATTTTTTTCTTGCATCCAGATGAGTACGAGTTTATACCCGATAAGGTGGCGTAGATGATTAGAAGTCAACTAGGCATGAAGATCTTACAGGATAGCTTTGAGGACTTAGTTTCGTAGTTTTTGTACCTTTATATGGTACTTTTGTATATCGTGTGGAGGATTTGTATAATGATGTAGTTATATGTCTTATAATATACATATAGTTTTGCTCCGGCTGTATTTGATGGTTGTAAATACTTTCGCAGGTTTTTATGGCTTGTATAGACACCTAGTAACATCTTATCTGAGCCAATGTCGTACTCGGAGTTATGACGTTGGTGCCACGTAATTGTTATAGCTTTTTGGGTCTTGTGTTGTAATGTTATGGTTGTACATTGTGTTGTACATGGATATTTGTAAATATTGTATTTGTTTTGGTGGTTATTTTTCTATCGGAACTCTCCCGGATTTCGGTTAAAAAAATTGTGGTCTGTCACACAAGCTCAGAGGCCGGTCCACGCTTCCATTGACCCAAACAACGCCCAAGCTGGCCAAATAGCCCAAGCCCGCCACGGCCCAATCCGGGCGGCTCACAATGCTCCCCCCGCCCGCTGAAGATTAGACTTAACCATCAAGCATCCCGAATATCGCCCTAGATCACAATCCTTCCAGGAATGACGTCGCTCAACTTAACATATCTAACATAATGCTAGCCCCATTATCCGTCGCGTATAGTATCTCCTCAAGGAGATAAGGAATCCCCTTGATTGATCATGATTACCTTAATAGGCGCCCACGATCCCCTTACCAGCCCATCAAATCTACACACGCCAACTGGTGGCCAGTCTTGGGGCCCAAGTAAGGCTAAATTAACCCAGAGGTTATAAAAAACCCTCGAGGTAGACTCCAAGGGCACGCCCATATTTACGCTTGTAGTCTCGCTCAAATAAGCCCACCAACACTACTTCCAAGATCTCTCAAGAGACCACTCTTAGCTTGTAGAGTCTCCCGAGAATTTCTTTACAATTCTCACCCTTTTTAACATCAAAGTCACTCCCCACAAGCGCATCACCATAATGACACTCCACACCGAGCACAACCTCTGAGTTAGACTCAAAAAACCCACTCTCTTGTATCATCATTAATATCCCTTTATTCCTATATCTTTTATCTTGTGAGGAAGATTACTGATTTAAGTATTAGAGGATAAATTAGATAACGAGTTCTGTCAATCCTCTAACCTCTTATTTTGAGTTATAGTGTGCAGGATCCCGATCGAGAAGTATAAAAATCGGACCCGCTTCAATTCAACTCAAAAGCTAAGCGACACCCTAATCCGTCAGCAACCTGAATCCATGACGCATCATTGACGTCGTCTGTGAGAAGATAAACAAAAAGCCTAACCACCATCCACACAAAAATAAGTATGGTCAACACCAGAGTCCATACCAGTGCTCTGGCCAAAGACATCATACCCCATGGTGATGACCCCTCTGTGGACAATCATATTGATGAGCGACCAGTGCCCTTTATGCAGATGCTCGCCAACCGGGTGGATAATATATTCCAAATGCTTCAGACCCTATGCGTGCATTGGCTGGGGGCTCCTTCCTCCACCACCTACACTTCAGCATCAAGATGAAAAAGCTTGAGGAAAAAGTGACCAGCCCGTAAGGTAGGACACACGAAAACCTTGTAGTCCAAGCGGCTTCGAGCGACGAGATCTGGTCCCATTTGGAGGGCCGGCTTGGTCGTAAGACACTGGACGATAGCCCAGAGTGGCAAAATTATCATTACTCACACGGCGAGTAGAAGCCACCGGCCCAAGAGGGGGCCTCATGCAAGATCCAGTTGATCGGCGGCAACATCCGGCTGGCCTCATGCCATTCACTATACTACTTAGAGTTGAGGGCCTACCTCAATGCAAAAAGGGTTGTAGTCTCCCGAGCTGGAGGAACGAATGGAAAAGATATGACAGCATATGTTCAAGGAAAATGCTAACGGATGCTCCATAGAGTTGAGACGAATACCATTCATAATGGAGATCCAGACGCAGCCACTACCTCAAAAGTTCAAGATGCTGGCCTTAAAACCCTACGATGGTAACACTTATCCGATGGACTACCTGGACCATTTTCGTACCATGCTGAGTTTTCAAAGCTTGGGCGAGGCCGCAATGTGCTTGTACTTTCCATTGATCCTAAAAGGGAATGCTCGAATTTGATTCTATCATTTGCAGCCAAATTCAATATGGATGTTCTAGGAGCTCACCAGCAGCTTCCAAACTCAGTTCGCCTCCAGTTAGAGGAAAAAAGATAGCCCTAACACTTTACCCATATCAAGTAAGGGTTAAATGAAAGTCTGAGGAGCATCCTAGCCCAATTCACTGTGGAAGCCCATCGAATACCTTGGCTAATTGACGAGGTGAAACTAAGCACCTTTATATCCACTCTAGAGTCAGGCAAGTTTTTCAAACATCTAACCTACGAGAACCCTCAAACCTTCCGCAAAGTCAAAGCTATCGCCCGAACTTACATAGCGACCGAAAAGGCCGAGGCTAAGCGTCTAGGACACGTGACCCCCTCCACCAGGGGCCACTAGACGAAAGAAAGAGAAACGAAGACCGCTTCAACTCTCAGGATCCGATGAGGTAGCCCAGGGTGGAGCCAAGGGTCTGAAGGGAGTTCAAACGATTGAACCTAACTCCTCTGAATGACTCTCGAACCAACATTCTCATACAAATTTGAGAGAAAAAATTTTTGAAGTGGTCAAAGTCAGTCAATAACCTAAAGGGAGGAGATTAGACGATGTGTTGTTACTACCATTGATCTACGAGTCATAGCACAGAGGCTTGCCAAACCCTACAGAAAGAAATTGAAGAACTTATCCATATGGGGTACCTGACTAAGTTCCTGCAGAACCCGAAGGAAAGGCCTAACGGAGCAAGTGAAGAAAGGACAGAGCAACAATAGCCAAGAAATCGAGTTGCGGCTAGAGTGGTCAATATGGTGGCAACCTGGCCGAACCACCCATTAGACCGGCTCGAGACCGCTTTAAAGAAACTAAGGGTAGAAGTAAGGGACAATATCATTAGTTTTAGCAAAGAATATATGTCACATGTAATGTCTTCCCACTCCAACCCTCTAGTTGTATCCATACTTGTTTCAGATGGTATTGTCGACTACTAAGTGAAACGAGTCTCTATTGATAATAAAAGTTCACATAATTTACTTTACATGGATGCATATTTTAAATTGGGACTGAAAAAAGAGTCAATTAAGACCGGTCGAAGGGCTCCTCTATGGACTAGATGAGTTGATACCCGTTCAAGGAACCATCCAATTAGAAGTCACCTTGAGAATGTACCCCATAACGGCATCCCATGTACTGACATTCCTAGTGGTTGATCTGCCTTCGATATACAATGACATCCTAGACTGACCCTGCCTGATCGCGTTTGGGGCCATGACATCGATCATGCACTTGAAAATGAAGTTCCCTACGACCTATGGCATCGGAGAGATACCGAGCAAACAGGTGACCAGCCGAACATGCTACTTATCCCAAGTCACCCATGCCACTTCGAATTGGCAGACATACAGCTTCGATCACAGAGATGAAGCTACTCTACGGCAGGTCCAAGCAGGAAAGCCAACTGACCACGTTCCTCTGGACCCCGGAGATCCTAAATAATACATACGGATAGGGGGCTCACTTATCGGACCCCTGCGAGACCATCTTATCACCTTCATTCAACATAATTTTGATATCTTCGCATGGACCCCTGCTAACATGCTCAGGATTTCAACCGAAGTGATGGTCTACAAGTTGGGCCTCAATCCAAACCATAAGCTCTTCCGATAGAAATGGAGAAACCACTTTGTCGAAAATCTCATCACCATCCGGGAGGAGGTAAAGAAGCTGCTCGATGCCAACTTCATTAGGGAGGTCCAGTACTCGGACTGACTCTTCGACATGATCCTCATCAAGAAAAATAACGAAAAGGGGTGAATGTATGCTACCTTTACCGATGTAAACAACGCGTGCCCGAAGGACAGTTTTCTACTGCCTAGAATCGACCCACTAGTCGACACCACTTCTAGGCACAAACTGCTCAATTTTATAGACGTATACTCTAACTACAATCCGATCCGAATGAGTCATGAGGACAAGCAGCATACCTCCATCATGATAGACCAAGGGATGTACTACTACAGGGTTATGCCCTTCAATCTGAATAACGTAGGTGTCACATACCAGTGGTGTGACAGACCGGATAAACTAAATACCACCTGAATATAATGTCCGTCAATAATTAAATACAAATCACAATAAACTAATATATATATATATATATAAATCAAACATGCACAGGATCCAAAATCATGCCACAACAACAGTGGCTTCGACACCGACCCAAAAATACGACGTCGGACCTTTAGTAAGGAAAATGCCTGCAAAAATATCAATCCAACATATACATACATATCCAACAATATCGCAAAAACAAAAGCACATCTCTAACAAAGTTTCTTAAACCTGCGCTATGTAAAACATCCTTTTTCACTTTCTCAAAATAATCCAGTAAAAATAATAATATTATCCATGATCAAACACAACATCGGCAGTTTTGAACATCACAAAATATCATATGGCCTAATAATATCACCCGAAAATTTAAAATACATCAAAAATTATGCCTGAAAATCAAACTAACTAATTTACAATAAGCAAAATGACCTAAACCTGTCCAAATACAATAATACCTAAACATCATAACCAACAAGTCTAAACTCTTATGAATCTTCAATCTAACTCGCTGGGTAAGAACTCATGTATCTCCTGCTCATCTAAATGTTAGTAAAAATAGTAAAAAAATGAGCCAAATACTCAGTAAGGTATAAATATAAACAAAGAACAAATGTAGTATACTTTAAAATAAATCGAAGGAATGAAATATGATCATAATGCATATATAACATAATATATGATCAAATAATATTTTCGGAACATATTTAATTTTTTTTTTATTTTATTTCTAATTCCTTTAACTTTCAAACATGTAGAAAATTTATTCATCTTTAGGGATCAAGGATAGTAGGCTTTACCAGCTAAAAGAGTATTTGATCGATATCTGGATTGTATTCAGTCCATATAATCAAATGCAAAAATTGTACAACACAACGATATTTCTTCCTTATTTGCATCCCAAAGAAAGGATGAATTGTATTCAATCCGCACAATCAAATGTCATATCTCTCTTATTTACATCCCGAGAGCAGGACGAATTGTGTTCAATCCACACAATTAAAGACCAAAATTATACAATGATACTTATTCTAATAATGATCTACACTATAATATCGTAAAGCATGTTAGAGAATACTATCCTCTGAAATAAAAATTTTTGATCCAATTTCTTGATTTCTTTTCATATTTCATATTAAAAACTCTATACAAAGACATTTCTTGATATAAATTCATAATTGTATATTCTTGAGAATACATATACTTATTTCATATTCCTTTAAGCTTGTACGGATATATATTTTTGTATCCATATGAACTTAAGTCTTAGGTTTTAACAAGTATTTTTCCATGAAAAGAAAATATGCAGATAATCATAGACTTTAATATAAATAAACCATAAATCATAATTTTTAAATTCCACTTATATAGAAACTTCGGGTATATTTTTTAATATAAAACAGGAACCAAATACTAAAAAATAATATATAATTCGTGGTACATTTAATCCCTAAATCTCAAATACTAGTGTAAAATTATCGAATAATCGGTAAAACATGTATATGTATGTACAGAATAAATAGATTAGTGTATAAAAATAACATACATGTTAGTAAAATCTTAAGCAGTAGTCAAATATTATCAGACACGAAATCAGACCAGAGATAGGGATAGATGATACTTGCCTCAATGTTATTCTGAATAGATTTCCCAAAAAGATACTCCAAGGTACCCAAAGTAAACCCTCTCTCGCCAACGCGCGCCCCTTCCTCTCTCCTCCCTTCACATGCCTCTACCTCTCTCTCTCTCTTCACATCCTCCTTCACCAATGGCGACTCTAGCATAGGCGACGGAGGGCGACGTCGGTGGCTATAACGGTAACACCCGGTGACAACGACAATGACAAACGGTGGCCCCTGCAGCTGCGGCGGCTCCTCTCTCTCTCCTCCAACCGCAAACTCCACCTACGCCTCTTTCACCTATTTTTATCCCGATTCAACTGATTATTCCCAAAATCAATACATGCAATTCCAAAATCAATATCCACAAAGAGAATAGAAGAATTTACTTGCCTCGATTTTACCAATTTTCTTCGACAACGGTGATAAACGGA
>JAOVVI020003592.1:6672-17119 GCA_028571085.2 Nepenthes alata | reverse complement strand
GACTCTATCAAAATTTATGAAGAAGTTAAACGATTTGAATTTATGAATTTTGTTTCTGTATGTGTTTGATGGAGGGTCCTATAAGGATTAGGATCCATTCCGTCACATTTATGGTCTAGTGTTCAAGGTTTAAGGTCAATGTTCTAGTGTCAAGGGTCTTTGGTCTGGTGTCCACAATCATGGGTTCATGGTTAAGTGTTTCATGGTGTCGAGTTAAGGATTCAAGTTCTAGGGTCCTATGTCAAATGTGGATGGTCTAACTTATAGGGTGCAAGGTCTAAGGTTGTTGGTCAGGGATGTAGGGTATAGGATTCAGGGTTAGGGGTTGGGGGATAAAAGATTAGGATTAAGGGTCTAGGTTTTTGGGTCAAGGGTCAAGTGTCCACAAAACAGGGTTTAAAGTTGAGGATTAAGCATTTAGAATTCAACACTTAGGGTTAAGGGTTTAGGGTAAAGAGTTAAGGCACTAGGGTCCAGGGTCCCAGGTCAAGGGTGCGGGGTCTTGTCTAGGGTTTAGGGTCTATGTTCAAGGTTTCATGGATAAGGGTCTATGGATTAGGGTTTTGGATGCATGGTTAAGGATTTAAGGTTTAGGGTCTCGATTTAGGTTCAAAGGTTCTGGGTTTATGGTCTAAGGTCTTGCTTTTTTGGATAAGAGTCAAGTCTAGAGGGTCGAGGGTTTTATGTCATGGGTCTACGGTCATGGTTTCATGGTCCAAGGCTCAAGGTTAAAGGTTGAGTATTTAGGGTTCTGGGTTAAGGATTAAGGGTCTAGAGTTGAAAGTTAGGGTCCCTGAGGGTTAAGGGTTTAGCATTCAAAGTTTAGGTTTAAGATTTTAGCGGTCATAGTTTTGGCTTTAGGGTTTAAGAGTCAAGATTTAAGGTTTAGGGTTCTTTGTTTAGGCTTCATAGTTAAGGGATTAGTATTCAAGATTTAGAGTTTAGGGTCCAAAGTCAAGGGATTAAGGTTTAGGGTTCAACATCTAAGTTACAATGTTCAGGGTCAAGGGTTTAGGTTCCAAGGTCTAAGGTCATGTGTCCATGGTTCATGGTCAAGAGTTTAGGGATTAGGTTTCAAGGTTAAGGATTTAAGATTCTGAGTTTAGGGCTTAGGATTCAAGATTAAGGAATAAGGGTTAAGGATTATGGGTTCAAAGTTCTGGATTAATACTTAAGGGTTAAAAGTTTAGGGCCTAAGGTTCAGGATTTAAAGATTAAGGTTAATAGTTCATGGTTCACAATAAATGGATCAGCATTCAATGATAAGGGTTTAGGGTTTAGAGTCCATGGTCTAGAGTCAAGTGCTTAAGATTCTAAGTTTAAGGTCAAAGGTACAATGTTCAAGGTTAGGGTTTAAGTTTAAGGGTCCAAGGTCCAGCGTTCCAAGTTCATGGTCAAGGTTTAGCCTTCAGGGTTAAGGTTTTATGGGTAAGGGCTTGAGGTTCATGGTTTTGGGTTCAAGGATCAAGGACAAGTGTTCAAGATTGAAGGTTTATGGTTCAGGATTCATATTTTATTTTTAGGGTTTAGGATTCAGGGATCAATGATTAGGGTTTAGGGCTCATGATTCTAATTTAAGGATTCAGTGTTTAAGGTTTAGAGTTTAAGGATTAAGCGTTAGGGTTAAGAGTTTTAGGTTTTGGTGTCGTGGTTTATGGTTAAGGTTCATGGTTTAGTGTTTACGGTTTAGGATTCTAGGTTCACATTTAACAGCTCACGGTTCATGGTTTAGGGTTCAAGGTTCTTGCTTTAGGGCCTACTTTCTAGGGTCTTGAGTTAAGGGTTCAGAGTTTAAGGTGCAAAGTCTAGGGCTCAGGGTTAAGGGCTCAGGCTCCACCATTAAGGGACTAGGGTGTAGGGTTTATCATCAAGGGTTAGGGGTTTTGGATGGTTTAAGGTTATGGTGCTAGGGTTCTTGGTTCATAGTTTAGAGCTTAGGGTTAAGAGTTCAAGGTTTAGGGATCATAATTTATGGTTCAAGATTCAAGGTTTAGGGCTCAAGGATTATGATTTACTATACATCTTTTATGTTCAAGGTCCCAGTTTCCAAGGCCCATGGTCTTCGGTAAAAGGGAAAGGGTCAAGGCTAAAGGTTCTATAGTCATAGGTCAAGGGTCAAAGGTTCATGGTCGATGATTTAGGGTTTAGGATTTAATTTATAGGGTTAAGGGTTATGTGTTAGGGGTTTTTGATTTAAGGACTAAGGTCTAAGGTCAAGGGTTTAATATTTGGAGTCAAGGGTCCAGTTAACGTCCCACGTCCTAACTATTCATTAACATTATTCAAACCGTATTATTATTTATTTATTAATATCATGATCAAGGGGATTGTACATTTTATATACTTTAATTCTATTTATACATGTATAATAATATCGGCATACATAGGATCCAAACATATCGCCACACTATTAATGGCTCTGACATTAATTCAATAACAATATGATATTAGCTCCATACTAAGGAAAGATGTTGCTAAAAATCAAAATCCAACTCATATTAATTTACAGATGTGAAAATAATTCTAAACTAACATCACCAAAATAAAATAAATCATAACTCACTGTTAATATT
This sequence comes from Nepenthes alata, assembly GCA_028571085.2. Taxonomy (NCBI): domain Eukaryota; kingdom Viridiplantae; phylum Streptophyta; class Magnoliopsida; order Caryophyllales; family Nepenthaceae; genus Nepenthes; species Nepenthes alata. Next base: position 14,546 of record JAOVVI020003592.1, on the reverse strand, counting down.
AACTTAACTAAGTATATTAGATACTAAGTATCTCGAGTACATTATCGAAATGTAAAGTAAAACACTGACTTTCTCCTTTTTCACTTCTATTCGTCAGACATTAGTTCCTACAAGATATATCTAAAGGGTAGTAAAATAGTAAGAGAGTGAGTCAAATACTAAGTAAATTATAATATATATAAAGATATGTACATTTGTACTGAAAATATACCATTAGAAGGAATAAAAATTTACATGAGCATCAAATATGAATAGAAAATATTTTTCCTGATGCATTTAATTTTCCTCTTCTTGTCCTTTTACTATCTTTCGGTCAATATTTACTTAACTTGAGGAAACATGGCCAATAAATCTTACAAACTAACAGAGCAGACAATCAAGAAAAAAGATTATGTTTGCCACATAATCAAAGGCCGTAATACTTCTTCAGTTAGAAGTAGGCCGTACATACCTTTCGCCTGGTAGATGTGGCCATAGTGCCGTCTTATTTTCCCCATGGTAGGGTCCTTTCCTCGATTCGATTTTAACATCCTAAGGTATGCTAGGGAATATTATCATCTGAAATAAATCATTAGACCAGTTTCTTAATAAAATTCTTGTGGAAACTCTACACTTCTTCATTTGTTATTCTTCTTAATTTTCTCAACTTTCGGAGAAAATAGTCATAATCTTTAACGTAATGTAGAGTTTCCAATTATTAAATTATGGTTAACATGATCAGTACTTCAAAACAGATTTTCAAAATCAGCACTAGTAAAACATAATCAGCATTAGCAAAATAGGAGAAATTCAGGAATCAGCAAGGCAACGCATGAAATGCAGAGGTCTGAAGCAAGTTCAGCAACTAGTATGCAGCTTTAGGTATTAAAACATATTTTCACTATTAGCAATTTGTAATTCAGCATCAGAAATTGGAAATTAAGACAACATGTGATACAAGCAGCTGTAATTCAATTTCAAGGGATAGTTGTAGCATATTTCAGATTCAGAAATGCAACATGCTGCATAATTCAGCAATGAAGCACACTGCATAATTCAGCAACATGCTGCAATCTGAATTCCTGAGTTCAAAGGGAAAGCTGTAGTTTAAAGTAGCAGCAGCGTAAGTCAAATAAACATATGATCACCTGAACTTGTAGAGAGCAAAGCATAATTTAGATTTAATGAAGTATGCTAAATAAAATCAGCAATTCGGCTAAATCAGCAAAACAAGCTTCAGCGACACATGCTTGAGTAAATCAGAATTTAGCAACATGATACTTCAATTATGATGCAGCAACATGATGCAGCAAGGCATATTGAATAATCCAGATTTGAAAGGAAACCGAATTCAACAAGACACATGCTGAAATTCAAGTAATGCAGCACCCGGTTGAGTACCATAAATCAGGTGCAGCTTTGCTGAATTTTCAGCAATTGAATCCCATCAATTATTGCTAAACTTAGTATATTGGCATCATTTTGCAGCCAGCAAAACAATGATGAAATTTAAACAATTCAATAATTAAATTTCAGTAATACTTCGAGATTTCAGCAACAAGAACACGGCAATATGACATCAAAACCAATCTCAACAAAATTTTGCCACTTAATTTAGCAAAACTGAAATTTGAATTTTGGTAAACGGTGGCAGCATCAGCAATCAAAATTCAGTAATGTAACTTAGAAATTTTAAGATAGTAGAAATTGGTAGTGTGATACATGTAGCAATGTGTCCAACTGATCAAAATCAATGTTTCAGCAAGAGAAAAACAGAACATTAAACAGAACATGCTTAGAATTTCAGCAACCATATTTTCCAATTTCAGAATTGTATATGCTGAAATGATGTAGTAATGTTATAGCAAAAGAAATAAGTATTGGACCAACAATACTCTAAGATGGCAGCAAAGGATTTCAGCAATTAAACGAAGAGCCAGGTCCACTAGCCTTAGCCGAATTTCTTACTCCGAATGTCCCGATTGAAACTACCCGGGAGCTTTCTTCCTTTTCTCTAATGATAGTAGAAGCTGGAAATAATTTATACTTAAGCTGCAACCAACCGGCAAAATGGCTTTCTTTCTTTCCCTTTCTTTCTCAGTTCACTCTTCTCTCTTTCTCTCCCTTTTTCCTTATTTCCTAAAAACTGTAAATTTATCTAAGGAGTATTTTAGCTGACTCACCCATGTTTAAATGTGCAGCTGCCACCTCTCTTAATTCCTCCAAAATTTTGGGCTGTGCTGTCCTAAAATCTGGCTCCAAAATCAGCTAATTCATTCCCTAATTTGTTGATCTGTTGCCTTAGGAATTAACCTTGTGTTGAGGTATTATTGGTTCCTATAATCAGCTGAGGATGCTGCCTGCTTAAGCCCCTAGATGCCGTGTTCTAATTCCCTGTTGTTGCCTAATCTTCTGCTGAACTTATCTGTTGAATTTCTGCTGATGTTTCCACATGCCAACCTCTGTTTTTACTTACCCAAAAAAAAAAGAATTTCTGCTGATGCAGTTGCTTGCCGTGTTCCATTCTCCCACAAGTTTGGCTAAATTTTTGGAAGTGTTGTGCTGCCCGGTTTCCCCTGCTGAATCATCAGCATATATATATATATTGCTGCTGCCCGGGTATTTGGCTGAAATTAATTAGTTGCTGATCTGCTATATATATATTACTGCTGCCGCCCAAAATTCTGCTGCTGCCACTGGTTGCCTTGCTGAAATGTTAGACTGTTGAAGCTGCCGAATTTGATTCAGCTGTTGCCCCTGCTGAAGTATCATCTTTATATGCTGCTGCCCGGTTAATTGGAGCTGAGTTGACTCAGCTGCTGCTGCCCGTGCTATCACTTAGCCAACCGAGCTGAATTTGGTTACTAATTGGTTAAAGATTCGGCGGCCGATCTATCTTTTAGTCTACCAAAATTGATTCGGATGCTAATTGGTTAAAATTCGGCAATCGAGTTGTCTTCTTGTCATTTGCGCGGTCTTTTTTATCAATTGGAATTAAGTTGGCTGCTAATTGGTTTCACCAGTTAATTTTTATGCCGTTGCTGCATCGCGGGGTATACCTTTGGCTTCCGGGTTTTTTACCATTCATTAACCTCAATTTTATATATGTTAGCTTAGCTAACTTAATTATGATTCATGAAATCTTGGACTTTACATCAAGTGTAAAGGTTCAAAGATTTAGATTCGATGAATTAGCATTTAGGGTTAAGGGTTAAATACAAGGCATTCAAGGTCCAGGGTCTAGGGTCTAGGGTCAAAGGTCAAAGTTTTAGAGTTCAAGGTTAAGGATTAAGGGTTCAGAATTTATGGTCAAGTATTAAGGGATTAGGGTCAAGGGATTGGGGTGCAGGTTTCTAGGTTTATGGTTCATAGTTTAGGGCTAATGGTTTAGAGTTCAAGGGTCAGGGTCAGGGTTTCATGGTCTTCTGTTTTAGGTTCACGATTAAGGATTTAGGGTTCAAGGTATGGAGTCTAGGATAAAAGGCAAAGGTTTTAGGGTCCATGGACTAGGATCCTGAGTTAAGTGTACATAGTCTAAGGTTTAGTGTCAATGGTTTAGGATTTAGGGTCTAAAGTTCAGGGTTAAGGATTTAAAATGCATCATCTAGTGTGCAATGTAAGGTTTGAGGTTTCACAAATCATACAAATCATAATTAAAGCTAGCTAAGTTAGCATATGTAAAAGTTAAGGCTAACGAATAATAAAAATTTGGAAGCCAGAGGTTCACTTCCGGACGCAATAGTTGCAAAAAAATTAATCGATGGACCCGAAGAAGACGGCTCGGTTGCAGAATTTTTAACAGAATTAATTTTGGTTGGCAAGAAGATAGCTTGGCTACTAAATTTTCAACTGAATTCAGCTCAGTTGGCTAAAAGACAGCCCGGGTAGCAGCAGCAGTAGAAATATCAGCACAATTCAAGAGAATAAGTGCCCCGGAATGACTTATAATCAAATTAGGTGGACAACAAAAGAGGCAGCAGTACTTAGACTTGATGATTCAGTAAGGGCAGAGCATACTACATTACGTAGGGCAGCAGGAAACAATAAAATAGTTGCTTACAGCAGCTTCAGCATCAGCAACACTCGGCTGTAGCATCAGGAATACACGGGCAGCATCAATTTCCATGGGCAGCAGCTGAAGCAGGCAACACAAATCGAATTAATGAAGTAATATTCAATATGCTTCAGCACACAACACACACGGAAGCAGCATACCACAGTTGGCAGCATCCTACTTTAGCAAATTTCTAAGAATTTAGTAGAAAGACAACCCACACACGACACAAGAATTCAACACACACACGGCAGCTTCATCAAACAGCATGTGAGGTAGCAGCAGCATCATGTTTCAGCAACACCAAACTCCAAGGAGCTGATGAATTCAGCATGCTTCAGATGCCGCACGACAGCCTCATAATTCAGCCAAATTTCCAAGAATTCAGCAAGAAAGACAGCAGCACACACAACACATGGCAACACCATGAGGTAACAAAGAAAGCTAGTGATTCAGCTAACCAAGGGGATAACGTGGAAAGAAAGGGAGGAGAGAGCTGATGAATAAGCTTTAGGTGTTAGGATAAATTCAGGAGAATTCAGCACTCGGTGGAGGAAAGAGGAAGACAAAGAAAATAAAAAAAAGCAGAAGGAAAACCGATAGGAAGAAGAGGTAAAGGAGGGAAGTGTTCCACAGTTCATAGCTGAATTAAGTAAGGACCTTGGGTAAATTCAGATTAAGGCAAGTGTACACTTGAGCCTTTCTTTCATTTGTTATGATTCTTCTATCTCTACTATACTACCACTAATGTATTTTCAATTGAGAACAGGCAAAGAACTAGTTTTGAAACAGATAAAGAGGATGCTAAATCAATTTAAGGCATCATGTATTTTTGTATATGTGAACCAACTGTTGAAAGGCCACTGATTCGGGCCCAAAACTAGCTAACCAGTAGCCAAATTAGCCAAGGTATCATGTGATGATGTTGAAGTGTTAACCTGTAAAATTAGGCTTAAACTAGCCATTGAATTGGGCCCCAAATTAGCAATAGACCAGCTAATAGTATCCATATTGATACTGAAATTACAGCCTATAAATTTAGGTTGAACCGGCCTCCAAACCGGCTGAACCAGTAGCCAATCAGCCATGGTGTCATGTGATGATATTGAAGTGTCAACCTGTAAAATTAGGCCTAAATTAGCCACTGAACTGAGCCCTAAATCAGCAACAAAACCCTTCATAGCATCCGTACTGATGCTGAAATCGCAGACTATGACAATAGATTGAATTCGGTCCAAAATCAGCTAAACCGATAGCCAAATTAGCCAAGGTGTCACACGATAATGTTGAAGTGTCAACCTGTGCATTTAGTCTGGAATCGGCCACTAAACTAGGCTCCAAGACAACAATAGAACCGGCTAACAGCATCTATGCTAATGCTAAAATTGCACCCTGTCAGGCCACGTCCCGATTTAATCTTAATGGGACGTCTATGAATACTACATATTTCATATAAGTCCAATATATAAATCATTCTTATACACAGGATCTATCCAACCTCGTATAACGTAAATACGGTATCGGATTCTTTAGAGATGCTACTAGGAACCGAAATTCATCACTATCAAATCTGCGGAAACACTAGTAATATCCATAAAAATTTACAGAAGCATTAAAAGATTAACATCAAAGGACATTTTATTTATTTCAAAATCAGGTACATTTCTTACATCAAAAATTACAATTCATCATTGTTTTATCCTAATCACCTTCCGCTATGCCACTCTAATCATCATATACCAACTTGTTCCTTCAATCTGAGGGGTTAGAAAAAACGGCAAGTGAGTAAGCCAAATGCTCAACAATGTACAAACAAGCAAAGACATGCATTTTTCATATTCAAAATAGACATATACAGATATCATAGGAATATAATGCATGATTCTTTAATTCTTTCCTCTTTGAGTTCTTACTTATCATTTATCTTTAGGGACTTGAGGTAGTAGGCCTTACCAGCCAAAGGAGCAATAACTCGAGGAAAGAATTGTGATATACCACACAATCTAAGGCCATATTTCTTGGGTTGACATCCAGTTGTCATTTTGTATATTTATAACCCAGTATATGGGGTTGATGTTCAATTGTCACCAAAGTTTTCCCCCTATGGACGTGGGGGGCGGTCCTCGAGTTTTCACCATAATATCTCAAGGTGTGCCAAGGACATGATATGCTCCAATACGCAGCAGGATATACGGTCTGAGTAATCATTGAGTTTTCACTATAATATCAGTGGCATGTTAGGAAATATTATCCGAAGTCATTCCATAGTCCAGTTTCTCATGCTTGTCACTTTACATGAAAACTTTCACATAGTTTTCGGTATTACAGAATATACAGTGAAAAAACCATAACAATAATCAATGCAATATCCATTACAGTGTCTTAACCATACTTTTGCACGTGATTAGAATTTATATTTATTATGGATTAAGGTCTTGCTTTACAATTTAGTAGGCTACTTTAGCCCCTTTTTATTCTAGTTCTTATTCGTACTCTATTCAGGACCTTAGTTTTTATTGTGACCTTGGTAATATTATAATTCGGTCAACTATCCTATTTTTCCAACCAATTATATGGCCAGTCAAGACTCAATTCTATCCGGTTTACACCTTTCAATCGGTCGACATGATACTCTGTCAACTTTTTAATTAAAGCAGTGGGAGGTTAAGTTATAAGGTGACATTTAAACATAGTCTTAAGTTTTGAAACCAGGTACAGTTTCCCAGCAGAGTATCTTTCATGTTTTCATGATATTATTATCAAGGATTTAATACTAGACAAGTATCAGAACAATGATACTTGAAAGAATAATCAATAATAAGCACCAACAAAAAGGGGGAATCAAGTACACATGCCAGATTTAGCCGACTTCTTCTTACTACCTTTCCCCATACTGTCTCTTAATTTATTTCTCTTCTGCTTCCTACTATTATTTCCCTTTGCTTTCTCTTCTTTTTCTTCTACTCTCTCTCTTAATTTTCCTCTGTTATTTTATTTTTCTTCTACTCTCTCTCTTATTCTTCCTCTATTCTTCCCTTATTTTCCTCTCGACCTCACAATTGTCTCCCCAGCACCCTTTTCTATCCTCATATAGGCACAGGGATGGGAGGCTGAGTCATTACTTGCTGTTGACACCTCGCATGTTAACTAACCCTTTGTTTTTACACCTCATATTTTCTTTCTACTGCTACAGCCGGGTGTCCCTCAATTTTGCTGAGTCAGCGTCTGTTTTGTCTTCTAAATATGCTTCCTGATGTCTTTTAATTATTAGCTGCAGCTTCGCTTAATATTTTTGGCTGCGGCTCCCTTCAACAGCTCATGGTTTTACCAAATTGCCTGCATCTCTTAAACTGTCTGCTACAGCAGGCATGGCCTTTCCACTGTCCTCAGACGTTGTTGTGCAGAAAGTCCTCGGCCAACTGCACCTGGTAATTTTCGGGCGCCTTCAGCTATTCTTCCTCCTTTGCTTCCACAAGGAAGCCGGTCATTTTTGCAGTTTAAGTATCAGGCCAGTTGTGCCTTATACAAATCAAATAGCCGGTCAATTTATACTTCAAGCAACTTGCCAATTTGTTCACCTTAGTACCCGGCCAATTTTCCACTTCATTTGCATATTGGTCATTTTGTGCCTTAAATAGCTGGCCATTTTTTTCCAAATTTGCACCCGGTAATTTTGCACATTTGGCGGTCAACTCTTTGACCGAAAATTGTGCTTCCTTAGGCAACCAAGCATTTTGCTTCCTTAGGCAACTGGTTAATTTACACCTCAAGCAACCGGCTAATTTACATCTTAAGCAACCAGGCAAAATGCACCTCAAGTAGCCGGCTAAATTATACCTTA
>JAOVVI020003591.1:0-11078 GCA_028571085.2 Nepenthes alata | reverse complement strand
GGGTAGATGAGCTACCATCGGTACTGTGGTTCTATCAGACAATCCCTACAACACTGACACGAGAGATACCATTCAACTTGTGTTATGAGATAGAGGTGGTCATTCCAATTAAAAAATCAAACTACCTAACCTCCGAGTTAAAAATCTCAACCCACAAAATAATTCCCAACTTTTGAGAGAACATCTTGATTAGCTTAAGGAAGTCTGAGATTTTGCAATTGGTGACTTACTAGCAACGAGTCCCTCGGTATTACAATAAGAAGGTGAAGGCTCGCCAAGTCGATGTTGAGGACCTATTTTTAAAGAGCATAGAGATTAAAGACAAAATCACTACAAGCATAACAAGAATAAACTCAAAATAAAACATTGGTCTTGAGGATATGGAATACCCTCTGCCTCAAAAAATATTATCAGTAGACTAGCACAAAATAGAGGTAAGTTTCGTGCACGACATGTGGGGTGCTTGTATGATGTATTTAATCATGCTAACAACAATAAGACTACAATAAATTTGTATTAATTGTACAATTGTATGCTTGCAGGTGATTTCATAAATACAAGTGACCATGATTAACCCTAAATCAGGTAAAATTCTTACCTTTTAAAATGACTTGCTAAAAAAACAAGATCATAACATCGATTGAAGCAACCAAGTGACCCAAAAGACAGTTAGACACCAACTATCGTATAAAAATCCAGGAGGCTTGCAAACCAAAGTCCAACCCCTTTTTTTAGAGATCAAATTAAAAAAACTTACGGGGCTTCCCTAGCATGATTGTTACGATGACCTCTCATGGGAATGAGTGCCATCAGTCACATATGGTTGACGAACTAGGGTTCAACAAAGCCTAACAATAACGACAACCACGCTTAGTTGGCAAACAAAGAACGTGTGAATAAATTCAGCACATAAAAAGAATAACATCAATGACAAGATTTATACAATCTAGCTGATTCATTAATATATAAATATCAACAATAAGGAGATCCAAATTTTTAATATAAAGATTACAAGTGTGCTGCCCATTGCCTATAAAAGAGCATCTAGACTACCTAAAGGCCCGGGACCAGCCAAAAATCATGATGACAAATCCACACCATACTCTAAGAAATCCTAGATCTCAGAATGCTGAGAATTTCCAAAATTTCTCGGATCGAGATAGCTTAAGGAAAAGTCAGGAACCACTATGGATACGATCCACTTACAAGTGGAGAAACCTTCCTGAAACTTGTTGTCCAGAGTTGGGCCAACTTCTTCTGGTCGAAGACGTACCCCTAGCTCTCCCTCGAGACGAGCACACATAATCTTTAGATCAACAATTAGGCTGGCATCCAAAATTGATCGATGTTCGGCCTCGTAGAGTCTGTTCTTGAGTGAGGTGATTCGATCTTTAGCAACGGTTTTCTCATCTAAAACCTCTTGAGATCTCGTCAACCACTCGGACACCTCATTATCTAAGTAAGTGACCTGTTCTCGACTCTTCTTGGTCTTGACAATGGCAGTATTAGCTAAAATCTCCATCTTCTTGAGAACGGTAGGGTCAGTGTACGCTTAGGATAGTCGAGCAATTTTGGTATCACGTCTTTTTAGCCTATCCTCGATTAGGTGAACCAACTATTACGATTGTCAAACAAAGTAAACCAGTCAATCAAAAATATTAACGACAAGGAGAATATTTGGAGATGAAGGGTTACGTAAACATTACCTAGTAGGAAAAGATCTATGTAATATTCTAAATTTTCATTTAATTTGGGTTTAATTAGATTTAAAATAAAAGAAAAAATAATAAAAAATAGTAATATTATTATATATATATATATTAAAGGAGGCTCAGGAGCAACGAGCGAAGGAAAAAAAGGAAAGAAAGAAGGAAAAGAGAGAGAGAGAGGGAGGAGTGGCCGCCGCCATTGCCAGAAAAGTTAATGCCAGGATCGAAAGCCGATGAAACCCTCTCTACGATTTACCTTCAATTTTGTGCAGTGGTGTGAGTGGAAGGAGAAGAACGCGTGCTGGACAAAGGAGCAGCTGTCGTCACAAAAGGAAATACATAAAATGAAGGCAAGCAAATCCTTTCTTTCTCTTTATAGATACCAATTTTGTATTTGTATGTATCAATTTTAAGGTAATCAGGTGAAATTTTAGTGGATTGTGTAAATGAGGCACAGTGGAGAGAGAGAGTCACCATGGTGCGTATATGTGCCACGATCTTTGTTGTCACCGTCACAGAGTTGCTACCGCCATGGCCAGTGTCGTCGTCTTTGTTGGGACCGCCATCAGTGAAAGGTAACCAGAAGGGCACAAGGTAGAAGAGAGAGAGAGGCAGAGGAATGACGCGGAAAGAAGAAGAAAGAGAAGGGGTGCGCATGAAGAGGAGATAAAAGCACGTGGTTTGGGTACCTCAAAGTATCATTTTGGCAAGCCTGCTTGGAATAAAGTCTAGGTAGGTATCTATAATTCCCTTATTTAGTTTAATTTAATATCTTATATTTTTATATATTTTTTTTCTATTTGTATGTTTGTATGGGAATGGGCGGAGTCTGAGAGCCAGTGGGTCGGTATATATGTGAGACTATGGAGATCCGAGACCCTGGTGGGTTGATATGTGTGTGGGAACAAGGGAGTCCGAGGCCATGGTGGGTCAATAAAAGATGAACGGGAGTTATAAGTTTAAAATGTCGCCTATATTAGATATTAAATAGTCAAGAGTTACAGGCCTAAAATGTAACTGGGCTGATAGAGCTAATGAAATGTGATAACTGAGAGTTACAGGATAGTCGATATGAAAATCTGATGGCTGAGAGTTACAGACTTAAAATGCAGCCAATATAAAAATCTGATAGTCGAGAGTCGGAGGCTTAAAATATAGTCGATATGAAAATATGATGGTCGAGAATTACAGGCCTACAATATAGCGGATATAAAAATTTGATGGCCGAGAGTTGCACGCCTAAAATGTAGCTGATATTAGAGATCTAATGGACAAGAAGGACGTGAGTTGAACAAGGAGCCACTGCCGTCGCCAAAGAAAATACATGAAATTGAGGCAATCAAATCCTTTCTTTCTATTTATAGATACCGATTTTACGTTTGCATGTATCAATTCTGAGGCAATCGGTTAAAATTTTGGTAGATTGTGTAAATAAGGCGTGGTGGGGAGAGTCACCGATGGTGCTTACATGTGCTGTCATCACTACCATTGTCGTCGCAAGGTTGCTACTACTGTGGCCGGCATCGTCGTCCATGCTAGGACTGCCATTGGTAAAGGGGAACCCAAAGTTCACAAAGCAGAACATAGAGAGAGGCAAAGGAATGATGCAACAGGAGAGAAAAAGAGGAAGAGATAGAAGGGGCACACGCAAAGAGGAGAGAGAAGCACGTGGTTTTCATACCTCAGAGTATCCTTTTAACAAACCTACTTTAAATAAAGTCGAGGCAAATATCTATAATTTCATTCTTTGGTCTGGTTTAATATCTAATATTTTTATATATATATTTTATATCTGTATATTTGTATGAAAATAGGTAGAATCCAAGACCTAGTGGGTCAGTGTATGTGACGGAACGAATTTTTTTTCCTCAGAAGCTTCCGTCAAGATAGAAACAGAATTAACGGTAATAAAATATAAAGTAAGACTTCTGCAGAAATTTCAGTAGAATCTCTTTTGTAACTGGATGAAAATCTAAAAATATAACATGTATGATCAACTATTACAAGCACACAACTATCAATTATTCACAATTCTTCCTACAACATGCATACACAGGATCACATATGACATCCATGACATAAATCTATAAAAATGTTAGCTACACTAACAGTTTAATAACGATATGCCGTCTAGGACCTGTACAGTATATCCAAAAGTTTAGAGCGGAAGCAAAACTATCAACCTACAGAAGCATAGTTTTTCTTTTACCATCACATACATCATATGCATTTTATACAAAATCCACATGTGATGAACATCCATAGGTACAAGATCAGTATACAAAATCACATGATTAGCTAAGTCTTTACATCAATAGCTCTCCCAAAATAGCTCCAAGTTCTTCAGAAATTTCTTTCAATCACTCTTTCTCATCGGGCACTAACCCTATTGTCTCATCTGAAGGGAGAAAAATAATAAAACAGTGAGTTGGGACCCAGCAAGATACATGCATATGAGTGGTAAAACCGTGATGCATAACGGTCATATAACTATACAGAAACAAAACGGTTAAACAAAGTATAATCTCGGAACAGAGAAAGCATACTTTGACGATATTAAATTTCAGAAATCAGAAATCAGTAGTCGGTAAATGGTAATTAGTAAACGGTAATCAGTAAACAGTAAACGGTAATAAGTAAGCAGTAATCGATAAACAGAAAATGGTAATCAATAGTCGGTATTCAGTAATCGGTAAACGGTAAACAATAATCGATGCTCGGTAGACGATAAACGGTAAACGATACTCAATAATCGGTAATCGGTACGGTAAATGGTAACATAACATATAGGTAACAGACCTTGCCAGTATACCCTATTAGTTGAGGGGGCGAATGATCGAGGATAGATTGTGTTCACTCCACACAATCCAATGCCTAAAAATATAACAGACGTATCCCATCTCACGGGATCGGTACAGTATGCCACCCGAAGGTAGGCCGGTAACTAACTTTCCTCTTGATCGTAACGCCCCGAGTAAGGGCGGACCATATATAACTCCATGGATAGAGTTATAACAGTAACAGAAATAACCTATTTATTGAAAACCTTCTTTCATAATCAGAGTTTCATAATTTACTTTCAGTTAACTTCAGAACGAACGGTAACGGTCTAAAAACTCCTTCAGTTTTACTTCAACGGTGCATGGAAATTTATCGGTATAAGTCAGTATAAATTTTCAAAAATAAATTATATCGAGAGATTCATTTCAATGTCAATTAACTTTTATATAACAGGAGCTATTGTTTAAAATTATCAAAACCCCTTCATTTTTGTACCTAGGGTTTCGCCAAAACTTCCGGACTCAAATCGATCACTAATCATGTGCTTATTCATTAAATTAATGCCATAAATCCATACACATACATTAAATCATGCAATTTACCCAAAAATTCTTAATATTTTTTAGCAGGGTTTCATCACAACTTTCGGGATAAAATCGAACACAATTTACATGCTTATTCACAAAATCAAAGCCAAAACTTACAATAAACATGGATAAACATCAAATCTAACCGAACAATCGAAGAAAATATTTTTCATTTACTTTAAACATGCATCAACATCATTTTAGAGCATTTTTATCAACTTTAAAGCAAGAGAATCGGTGAAAACGAAAAACAACGTCCGAAGTATACTTGCCTTGGCCCGATCTACCGTTATTTTTACCGGGTGTGGATTGGAACAAGTGATTTCCCCTTCTTCCATTCTCTTCTTCCTTTCTTCGTGCGTGGTCTGCTCTCTCTCTCTCCCTTTTCCTTTTCCCCCTTCATTTTATAACAAAAACGAAGTCAGCACGTGGTCAAAAGTTGGGGCCGCGCTCGAGCGCGTCTCGAGTGCGCTGCGAGCGGGCTACATTCTGCCAGCGCGCGCTCGAGCGCCCAGAAGGCGTGCGGCGAGCGGGCAGCCTACTGGAATTTGGCGCTCGCTGCAGCGCCTCGGCGCACAACAAGCGCACAGCAAGCGCCACTCGGCTGCTTGTTGAACTCGGGTATTTTTTTAACTTTTTACTTTCAACCATCATTTTTCAATACATGTTTGGCCTCTTAATGATTTTCATTATTTTAATTACTTTCAATTATTACATTTTCGGTTCCGGGGCCTCACACATTCTTTCACAGTCTAAGGAAAACAAATCCATTACCCTAAAATCTATCAAGGAAAAGAGAGATCATAACGTTGATGAGGAGTCGTTTAGCGATGAGGATTTTGCATTGTTTGTTAAAAACTTTAAAAAATTCTTCAAGAATGAAAATAACAAACGAACATCTAAAGAAAATGATACTACACATAATCCCCTAAAGAAGATAAAAAGGAAAACAAAGGCATGAAGAATAAAAAAAAATCAAGGAATTCAATGCTATGAATGCTATGGTTTTGGTCATATCTGAACCAAGTGTTCTAACTATATAAGATAGGAAGGAAATACCTTGAATTTCTCCCTAACTAATGATGAAGAGGAAGAAAACAATGACAAAAAATCCTCAGAAGAGAATGATATAAACTGTAAGGTCTTTAAGACCATATGTCCATCATCAGTTGTTATGAAGTCACTAGTGAGCAACCGGAACAATGTGATTCTTCATAGGAAGAATCTGATAATGAGTTTGATGGGCATTTAGAGAGTGCTTAAAAGTGAAGAAAACAAATAAATCTTTAGATTGCAAATTAGCTGAATTGGAAAAAGAAAAAGCTGAAATTAAATCCAAATTGTATCTTACCACTGTTAAATATCATGAGTTTGAAATGTTGAACAGCTCCTTAAATGCAAAAATCAAATCTCTAGAATTGTATCTCAAAAATACAAAAAATGATCTAAAGAAATTCTCAAATGGTACCAAAAAACTCGTTCATATGTTAGGATTAGGGAAGATAGTAGGTAATAAGAAAGTCTTGGATTTATAGAAAACACTTCCAAAAACTATGGACACTCAAAAACGATTTTTGTTCCTACCACAAACATTCTAAATAAAAATATAAGCACACCTAAAACCATTAAACATATGCCAAAACGTGTTGAGAAAATAAATGTTCCAAATCTCTTGCCCAAACCAAACACCAATAAGATGACTAGTAAAACTGATTGAGATTAACCAATCAACTAAGAAAAGGATTAGAAAAATTTACTTCACGAACCAATATGGAAGTCAATCTAGTAAAACATTCTTCCCCTAAGTCTGTCCCAACCTGCCATGCATGTGGGCAAATCGGATATATTTGCCCCCATTGTTGCACGATTAATCTATTATACAACCAAGGACAAAGCATGAAAATAAACAAACTTGCCAATCATATCTGACGAATAAATGAAATAGTGATAAAACTAAATCAGAAAGTTAATTCAGGTAGGAAAGTATGGATTAAGAAGAGTGATTCTGGAAACTCTTCTAGAAATTATTCATGTCGAGTTGCCCATATTGTCCTAAATGCTCAAAATTATTCGTTGTGGTATCTTGGCAGTGGATGCTCGAGACACGTGTGGTAATAAGGCTATGTTCTTGTCTGTTTCTGACTATCCCGATAGGACGGTTGTTTTTGGTGATGGAGCTAGGGGTCCCATTTTTGGCAAATGGCAGATTAGTATTTTTGGGCTCTCGAAGCTTTATGAAGTATTGTATGTATCCGGGTTAAAATTTAACCTCCTTAGTATTAGTCAATTTTGTAATGACAATTTCGAGGTTAGATATTTCAAGACAAATGCTATATTTATGATACAAATTGTTATCTTGTGTTAAAGGCAAGAGAACTCTTGATAACCTCTACGATATTGCACTTGGCCTTGTCCTGAGATGTCATCTTGCTAAAATCGATACTACTAACCTATGGCATCAACGTCTTGGACATTTAAACTTTAAAAATTTATCTAAAATTTCTAAGAAAAATTGTGTTGATGGACTACCAAAACAGTCTAATGTAAAAAACCATGTATGTGGTCCATGTCAACTTGGAAAACAAACTAGAGCAAATCATCCATCGGTAAGTAACATTCACATCTTGTGTCCCCTTGAACTGATCCATATGGATCTCATAGGACCCTCTAGGACCGAGAGTTTAGGTGGTAAAAGATATATCCTAGTGATTGTTGATCATTATTCTAGATACTCTTTGATTGATCTCATACGTGAAAAATCCAATACTTTTGACCATGTAAAAATTCTGTACAAAAAGCAAACTAATGAAAAGGGCACTCCGATTGTGCTAATTTGAAGTGATCATGGAAAAGAATTTGAAAACTCTAGCTTTGATAACGTTTGTAATGAAGAAGGAATACAAAATGAATATTCTACGTCTATCACACCCCAACAAAATGAGATTGTGGAATGAAAAGACGTGGTTATTTAGGAAATGACTAGAACTATCTTGCATAGCAAAAATATAGCCATGCAGTTTTGGGGTGAAGTCGTAAGTACGGCCTGTCATATAATCAATAAGGTCTATCTAAGATTCAGAATGGATAAAACTCCCTATGGACTTCGGAAAGGAAACTTGATGTAAAATATTTTCATATTTTTGGAAGTAAATGTTACATACTTTGAGATAGGAAAAATCTAAGTAAGTTTGACACTAAAAGTGATGAAGGAATATTTTTAGGATACTTTTACTCTAGTAGAGCCCATCATGTGTACAATTTCTATACTCTAACAGTGATGGAGTCAATCAAGGTAGTTATCGATGATGTCCCTAGCGAGTAACCTGAAGACAGTGATTGCTTAGATAAGGAGGTTGATAAAAATGAATCCTTTCATGAATCAGCTCCTGTTGATCTTTCTGATGAGACTCCAAACATAATTCCAGTCAAGGAACCTTTTGTTAGAGTCAAATTAAATCATCCCAAAGACTATATATTTGGTGATCTTAGTGAAGGTATGAGATTGCTCCATTGAGTTCTAAATCAACTCACTTATACATATTATGAATCTACTCACTCATGAATCAGCTCCTACTGATCTTTTCAACGAGACTCCGAAAAGGAACCTTCTGTTAGAGTCAAATTAAATCATCCCAAAAAATGTATATTAGGTGATCTTATTGAAGGCATGACATTGCGTCATCAAGTTCTGAATCAACTCACTTATACGTATTATGTCTCCCATGTAGAGCCGAAAAAGGTTGAAGAGGCTCTAAATAATGAATGCTGGATCAACACATTCATGGCGAACTAAGCCAATTCGTTGGGAATGATATGTGGTTCTTGGTATCTCAACCTAAACACATGAATGTCATTGGCACCAACTGGATGTTCAAAAATAAAACTAATTAAAATGGTAATATTAGTAGAAACAAAGCCTGTCTTGTTGCTCAAGGATTCACTCAAATCGAATGAATCGACTTTGACGAGACCTTTGCTCTAGTAGCTCATCTAGAATCTATAAGAATCCTACTATCCATTGCTTGCTTTATGGGTTTTAGATTTATCAAATGGATGTCAAAAGTGCTTTCCTTGATAGTATTATCCAAAAGGAAGTATATGTTGAGCAACCGAAGGGATTTGTTGAACCCTTGCTACCAGACCATGTATACAAGTTGAAAAAAGCCTTGTACGGACTTAAACGAGCACTAAGAGTTTTGTATTAGTGACCACGATTTTTCAATTGGTATTGAAAAAGACCAGGATGTCCCAAATCCTAGTGATAAAATTGTGATAATATGCCTAACATATGTGATAAAATTGCGTTCTCTGCGTGTAGCATGGTGCATTCCAGCTAATAACTAGGGAAATTGCTGACTTACTGATGATCTACAAGGCTGCGAAATGCTGATGTCTAGAAAGCTAGTATTACAGTGCCAGCTTGAATCTGATTCCTCATAATCTGTAGGGCATATATTGCTGCTGCAAAGAAAATGTCTCCGTGTGTTCCCAGGGAGCTAGAAGAGTACATTGCTAGTGCATACTCTAGTTTACGGCAGGAGGAAGCTAGATCAGATACACCTCACTCCTATACAACTGTGAGAACGCTACTCAGCATTCTCCGGATATCAGCTGTAAGTCATGATATTTATTTCTCATATCATCAGTCGTGCATGGCATTCATTTAGTCAATTATTTACTGTGGATGAAGAATTCGGCAAAGGGTGAA
The DNA here is from genome assembly GCA_028571085.2 of Nepenthes alata. NCBI lineage: Eukaryota > Viridiplantae > Streptophyta > Magnoliopsida > Caryophyllales > Nepenthaceae > Nepenthes > Nepenthes alata. The sequence continues at coordinate 1,293 of JAOVVI020003591.1, read as the reverse complement.
CAAGGTCTTTAGAGATGTCAATTTTATATATAGATCTTTCAACCTTATATTTTCAGACTGTTTAACACACGAACAGTTATGATAACGCATTTTTATTGGAAAAATATAGCTAATGGCTGCCTAATAAATGAAGCATGTTATCTTATATCCTTATGGTAAACGTAGAATATTATATTTGAGTAGGCACTGGCAAGGCTCCGCTTTTCAGATATCGTGGCTCAGAGTGATGTAGATGAGGCACTTCGGATGATGCAAATGTCGAAGTTCTCTTTATATACAGAAGATCGTCAGAGGTCTGGTCTTGATGCTATTTCTGACATCTATTCAATCTTGCGAGATGAAGCTGCAAGGACTAACAGAATGGATATAAGTTATGCTCATGCTCTTAACTGGATTTCCAGAAAGGTTAGTATCCTGATTGACCATGGTTGGGTTTGCTGCAAGTTGAATGAAGATTTTTACTTGCTTGAAATGATGATATTAGCAAAAGAAATCATACTATTATGCCTATTTGGATAAGAAAAAATATTGTGATGGGAAAAAAACAAAGTTTGATTAAAAATGCAATCAAAAGCGTTATTTCCAAACATGTTTTCCAGGATTTCTTTCCCCAGCATCCCATTTTCTGGAATCTAAATGGAGCCTTATTTTGCCTTGTTTCCGCAAGTGTTGTTGGGCTTGCGTTATAATACAAAACCATCTCTAGCTTTCATCTAACAACTCAAGTTTTTGATCAGCTGGCTACTCTTAACTCATATCACAGATTTGTGACTAAGTTCTATCGGGTTTGACTTATAGCCCTCACCCTCATTTTCTTCAGAGTTTATTTTAGGACATGGTAAGATGTGAGATCATGCCCAATCCCGACTTTGATCCCAGAGGGCATCCGCATGAGGGGTCATGTATATTGTAAAACAATTCATATTAGTTCATCGCGTTTGAACACTAATAATATCGTTGCCGCAAACTTCAAATTGGGTTTGATATTCTATTGACTGGCCTGGATAGATATCTTCCCACCGCACCTGTGATTGTCCTCTAAAGCATATATGGTATTATTTTGATTGTCTGGGTCGTTTGCTTCCTGACAGGGATATAGTGAGGCTCAACTCAAAGAATGCCTAGAAGAGTACGCTGCCCTGAATGTCTGGCAGATCCATCCCAACACTTTCGATATTCGATTCATTGATGCCTGAAGCCTGTTAATGCCATTTTTTGATGCTGCAGAACATGGGCATGTATGCTTTGAAATATGGATCAGTGACAAGCTTAATCAAAACACCCCCCCTCCCC
>JAOVVI020003590.1:0-18857 GCA_028571085.2 Nepenthes alata | reverse complement strand
CTTTATTCATTTCAGTATCGTATTTCAAATCTATGTTGCAATGTGTCGTGCGGAGAACGACTTTCTGTACCAGATAAATCAGCTCCAGTGTACATAACTGTAGGCGATGGAGGAAATCAAGAAGGCCTAGCCAGCAAGTAAGTCAGATTATGCACAACATCAATTTCCATTAATTTTCGATTGTTCCGCCACTCTTTGCTTAAGGTGCCATTGCTTTCTGCATTGGTAGAAGTTCAAGGCTATCAAGCACAAATTGTCTAACGGTTGAGCTTTGGTGAAAGTCAACCTGTGCATGTAGCACTGCCACCATAGAATTTGATCATCTGAAGCATTCATGTTACTGAAAATTCGACCATTTTTGCTTTTGAATTACTATATATATATATATATTGTTGTTTGATAGTCATTATTGCTTTTTAAAGGTTTTGGGATCCACAGCCTGATTATTCTGCATTCCGAGAAGCCAGTTATGGGCATTCTACACTGGAGATCAAGAACAGAACCCATGCGTTCTATCATTGGAATCGAAATGATGATGGAAAGAAAGTGCCAACTGATTCTGTAGTATTCCATAATCAATACTGGTAACTCTCTCTCTCTCCCTCTGTGGAAAAATATTCATGCGGTATAGTATCGTATTCATAAAATATTAACGAGTATCCTGATGCCCCCACCAAGTTGACACATTCTATGGAATATCAAAAATCTGTTTGATTTATAACACCACTAGGTGAAAAAATATGTTGTTTTATTCATAATTGGTGGTCACAGGTTCAGGGAAAAAATCGTAGAAACAACCCATTTAAAAGATAAGGATAAGATTGTATATATTAAACTCTCATCTAATCACATAATATGGAAGCCTCATGCACTAGCTATCTTTTTTTTTTTTTTACTATTACACATGAAAACATATCTGTTTCTCTGAGGTTTCTCTCTGTTATATATTTTGAGGTTACTTGTCTCTTGTCCCCCCATTGGTAATACTAGAGTTATATCGCCAAAGACGGTGACACCAACACAGTATGTTGAGGATATGCTAACTAAAATTCATAGTTTACTTATAGATATGATAATATAATTAACAAAAAAAACTAGTTTATATGAAATTATTAGTAAATAAATGTATATTTCTTATTTATCCTCCTAAAATTTCCTAGAAGAACTAGTACGCACGGACCCATTAGCAGATAAAAACCATTACTTGGTGTCCTTAAACGAGGTTGTAGCCATGGTTTTGCCCAACTAGTAGCATTCCCTTGGAAAATAAATGCATTTTGGGTTCTCTAAGTACTGCACATAACACTCGAGTGTGTATATCTGGGCTTAGGAATAGCATTTATTTGTCTGCAAAATCCAAGTGCTGAGGTCGTGCTGAATAAAGGGCAGGCAGTTGTAGTAATCAAAGTGTCATCGAACAGGCATAGTAAGGGAGCCTCTAAGCAAATGAGCTGTGTCTGTAGTGCAAGGGGAGCATGGTGGACATAGGCTGGAAGCATGAAAGAAAATATTGATATTGATCACGGACATAGTGCTATTACCCATCTTGGGCCAATATATATTGGTATTAAACGTATTGGATTTTTTTTTTGGCAAAGTAAAACAAATAAACTATAGGGAAAATATTAATAGATATCCGATATATCGATCAATAAGACAACTTGCCGCTAGTTTGTTGTGGTATCAAGATATTTCTAAATATTGGGTGACTGATCCCTGGAGATGTCGTGGGCTGATTTATGTCCATCACTCACAAAGGGGCCAAAAGATGAACGATTTGGGAGTACCACCACTATGAATCCATTTCTCCAAACAAAATGAGACTTTGACGTCCCATAGACCAAGTTAACAAGGAGGATTTATATGGTTGTGAGTGGGGTCAATTGACTCCACTGAATTTTTTTATAAATCAAAGGGAATATATGTTGTTGTATTAAGAATTAAATTGAAATTCTTCATCAACTCCATACAAATTTTTCATTGATCCCCTAACCATTTTTATACCATTTTGACTCATTTTTCTCTTTGTGATTAGTCAGTTTTTCACCATTTTTATTAAAATGATAACATTATTGCATGTTTAAAAATAGTAAAGGTATTGAAGTGTTGACTTCACTTTAAAAAATCCTGAATTTGCCTCGGCAAGCAAGCCTATGGGTAAGAAGGATGTTGGAATTTTTGTTGGGAGATTTTGTCAAGTATATATTGGGGGGATTTATAAGTTGTCTCACTTTTCAGGTATTTACAATGCCAAAATAGCTCCTTAGGTTTTCAGTCATTTGAATGTTAATTGCCAATGAAAGATCACACACAAAGTCAGGATTGACATTTGGGAGAAATGGACATTTGACTAGTAATGACTACCGTTTGCCCTGAGAAGATGGCAAAACATTCTCAGGAGTGGAAGCTATGTTGTAGCCGTAGAAGGGCATGCTTCTTCAGAAAGGAGAAGCACCTTCGACGACTACTAGTAAGTATTCTCAATATTTTATAGACGCCTGTTGTAATGGGATTAATGCTTTGACCCATGTGGAGCCCACACCCCCGAAGCTATGCCAGGTCCTGCTTACTCCATCTTAGTGACAACCAATGGAAATCCCATGAAAAGTGACCAAAGTGGCAAGCAAAGTACGTACCAGCCCCATTTATACAATCCATGAACATCCTATCATAATGACCCCCATCCAGCTATCTTAATCTATCAACACCCTTTGTGGGATCTAGGTTAGCATTTACTCTGGCACTATAGTTGTGCTTCCAGTTCATCCCACATCACCATCTCTACTTATGAAAAATGGCCCACTTGGAGCTCTTGATCCCATTACACTGTTCAATGGAGCTGCCACACTGTCTTACCTATTTAAAGTTTAAGAATAGGTTGAGGGCATTGTTGCCCCAATCGATGTCCATGAGTTGAAGCAGTTTTATAGGAATATGTGGGGCAGGTGAAAGGGTGCAAGTTTGCCTGTCCATTAACCATGGGGAGTGTCAATCCGTGACAATTTCTCCCACCTGAACCCTTGACATCCTTGTCAGGGTGCACGTCTTCATTTTCCTACATCACTCACAATCCAACCGGTGATACCTCTATTGGCAGATCACAAACAATTGTAATGCTTCACGCTTGTCCAATGACAAAGTGCTCTGAACTTAACGCCACTTCTCCAACTCACCGCACCGACCAAACTAGATCACCTCACACACCATTTCTTGTCACTTTCCTGTTAAAAAAACGCTTTGCCCATGAGTCTTCTTAGTACATGCATCTCTTGCAACAATGACTGAGCACGGCTCTGATACCACTTCCCATGGGATTAACACCTCAGCCTATGCAGCCAACCACGCCCCAGAAGCTAGGGAAATCCCATCTGGGTTTCCGGCAATGAAAATCTCATACAAGGCAACCAAGTCAACTAGCAAAGTACATACCCATACAAATATGTTCCATGAACATCGAACCAGATAATAAAGAGTGTCCCCACATGACGTAACGGCTGTCCACTAATCATCACTAGGAGTATCGACCCTTGACAGTGTGAACAGGCTCGAGGAAATAAGAGTGGGGACTTTAAGCTCAAATAATCAAGCATGACCTTGAAAAACTATGATGTACTTCAATCCTTTACACATGGAAAGGGTGGCTGGCTGAGAAATCCATTGGATTCTGGGCTTTTTTTCTTCTTTTTTTCTGCTGGGATTTGTTCAAGTTGAATTTGTCTGTGTTGCTTGATTTACTAATCTCAGAAGTGGAAATTGAACTTCATATGCAGGGCAAGTAACCTGCGGAGAAAGCGACTGAAAGAGCGACGTTTGTGGGGCTGCTGGTAGCCACATCGCATTTGGTTAATGGTTATAGAAGGAGATCAGTACAAGTAGTTGAGAATGTATCCTTTTCCTTCAAGATTCCACCATCCAAACAGGGCAACAATTAATTTTTCAAATTGTCATGAGTTCACTGCATCCCATCTTCATTTCCTCGCGCATAGTATAACAGTTCTAATATCGTTAGTGGATTGGTTTTCATATTTAGTCTTAGGATCTATCATCTGCTAACTGTTATCCCATACTGAAATCAATATGTTTAAGAATTTCTGCTCGTCAAGATTTAGAATTTAGAACACAATCATTCTGCTATTTTCTTCCATGGCCAGGATGCCTTTTACCCCAAAAAGCTTAACAGGGTCCGGTGGCGTCGGCGGCACGTAGGGACCATTCTAGCCAGTGAGTCATTCTTATTAAGGTCTGGCACACGCAATCAGCCTAGCAGAGAAAGTACGATGAGCATCTAAAAATACAAGCAAAGAGGACTAAGAAATGTCCTTTATCAACTAAGCGTTGAGAGCAACACCCGAGAAAATGTTGGTTTTATATTGAGACGTATCAGTCGGATTGACGTTAATATTTAAATAAATAAATATAATTTAATTTTTTTTAAAAAAATATAAAAAATTAATTAGTAAATTATAATTATTTATTTTAATAGATAATTTAAATGTGAAAAAAATAACTTTTATATTTTAAATATAGAAATAATTTGACAAGTGACTTTGTATTTTTAAATGAAAAATCATAGTTCAGTGTTTATGCTTAAATATTTACGTATAAGAAAGTATTTTATATCATTAAAGTTTTAATAAATATTATTTATTTTGGTTATATATAAAAAAAAACTAAATAGTAATTATTGGCGTGTGGCAACGCCGGTAGCTAGGCCTCGTTTAAATATTAGATAATTTTTTCATGGTTTAATGTAATATGAGAATAAATTTGGGCAAATAAATTAACTTAGATTGTTATTTTTAGCGATGAAGATTTTAACTTAGCTCAATCTTGTTCTAAGTTATTTATTTTTTATTTTTTTCAGTTTACAAAATTATTAATTAATAAAAAAATATAATGAGATTTCAATTTATGTAAATTATAAATCACATATGCTAAGTGTCAACTATATTATATTAATTAAAAAAAACTATGTTATTTTATTATGTGCTGTTTTATTATTTTATGCACTAAATTTCTTGACGCTGACACGGTGAACAGAAAAGGTTGGGCAGATGACACGTGGGGTCCCGATTTATCGTAGAAACGTCGTCGTCGTACGGAAGTGACACCTGTCCTCAGTTTGACAAAGGCTACACGTTGCAACGATATATTACTGAATAGAAAGTTGATAGTAAAAAATTTTTTAAAAAATTAAAAATAGTTATATTTTAATTTTTTTTATAATATAAAATAATTTAATATTAAAAAATTTAGTAAAAATAATTATTTTAAAAAGTATTATTTAATATTTAAAATTTTAAACTAATGGAGTCTATGTTACTAAAAAAGTAAGATTTCTAATAAAGTAACTTTAACAGAAAAAAAAAAAGTTATTTATCTGCCACGGCTACGGCTCGGAGAAGCTGCTAAGAATTTATTATGCATATTTCTTTTTTTTCCATTTTTTATCAAACATATTCTAAATTTTTTTTAACCTTTTCTATCTTCAAATTTTAATTTAGTATCAATTTTTATAATATTTTGGTTGCATGTATAATTTTTTGTAATATATTTGTTAAGTTAATATGTAATTTTTAATTTATAAGTGTAAAAATATTTCTCTTCCTTCAACGTGCCTCTTTATCAAGCCTATCAAATAATACATTTTATCTTATCATTTTATAATATATTATCAAAATATTTGCTCTTCCTTATAATATATATTAATATAATTTTAAAATATTATTATGTAAGAATGTATATATATTATGTATTATAATATAAGTAATATTATTTATACATCTTATAATATACTCAGTTGCATTAAAATTATTATTTGTAATATAGAGAAAAAAATAAAAAGAGTAAAAAGTAAAATAAAATAAAACCTATATTTATTTTTAATAATTTTAATATAATTAATTGTATAATTAAATATATAAATATTATTTTTTTATTATGGTTTATATTATATTTTCCGTGTTAATTTTTTTTTTTTGAAAAATAATGAGCTTCCTTTCTTCTCTCTCTCTCTCTTTTTATTTCAAAAATTTTTTATCTCATAATTAAACGTATTTCGAGCAAGATTTTGTTAATGTCTTTCATCTTTTAAACGATTAAAAATGATATAAAATATTAAAATATTATCATCTATTATTTTTGTAACTTTAATAATTGAGAAAATAATAGATTTTAATATTTAAAGTTATCCTTCCAAAACACGTCATTTTCCCACTTTTTTACAGTTCTCTCCCGAATTCGAGGGAGCTCCAGATGGAGCTCCCCTCAAGCCGTTCTCTCCCTCTCGCTCCATACTTCCAACGTGTATATATGCGTGACGATCGTCGAACTAGGAAAGTCCCTTCCTTCTGTCTGCCCAGAGAGAGCTCTTTGTAGATCTTTGACTTCAATTGTAAAGCAAATGGCGGGAAATGATTGGATAAACAGTTACTTGGAAGCCATCCTGGACGTCGGACCGGGTATCGACGACGCCAAATCGTCGTTGTTGCTGAGGGAGAGAGGCAGATTCAGTCCTTCACGTTATTTTGTTGAGGAAGTCATCACTGGCTTCGATGAGACCGATCTTTACCGATCTTGGGTTCGCGTATGTTACTATCCCATTTCTCTCTCTCAACTCTGCAATTTCTTTTTCGTGCTTTGACACTTAAATCCGCAATTTCATTGCTTGATCGCGGTTAAACTAGAATTGTGATTCGGCTTCGTGAACTGAACCTAGCATCTCTCTGAGTTTGCAACAATTATCCCTTTCTGTCTTTCTTAGCGTTGACTCTGATGTCATTATTAATAAGTGTTGCTTTCTGTTATCAGTGGAGTGTTAGTCTAATGTAGATCATCTACTGATTATAATGTAGAGCAATTAAGAAGAGTCGGAACCGACATATTAATTTGGTTTTAGATGATCAGGCATATCCTTTCCGAAGTAATTTGGATGGTACTTGATATGAACTTTGTCACTCCTTGATCAGATTATGAGCTTGTTCAGGTTATTATCTTTAATATTTTCTGTAGCTAGGGGAACAAGTATCTCATTGGAAAAGAGCCCTCTTGGGAACCCAAGCTTTGCAAAATAACACCCATCCGTTCAGCTCAGATGCCACCAAAATAAGCTAAACTTTTGCTTGCATTGATGGATGAACCATAAACGATTAGAATTTTTCTAATGAATCCAATGAAGTAGTGAGTTGCTCAACCTTGACTCAGTAGATTTCAGAACTAAGCGTGGCTGTGACTGTTGGGATCACTCCAGTGTGGGAATAAAATTCCGGAGTGAAAAGTGGAAAATGCCGGTTTGCATTTTCCAGAATGCAAAATGGCCGGGATGATTGGAAATTCTGAAATGCATAAGGCCGGAATGGATAAAGTCCGAAATGGCCGGACGAGTAGTTGTATTTGACCGAGGACTTTGCATAATGGATGAAGTCCTTAATAATGGACCGAGGACTCTGAATAACATCCGAAGGTTTTGCATAATGGACAAAGACCTTAATAATGGACCAAGGACTCTGAATAATGTCCGAATATTTTGCATAATCGACAATGAACTAAGTGATGCTTGGAGATTTCAGTTTTTGACCGCGGACATCAAGTAACGTCCGAGGACATGGGATGATGTCTAAGGACCTTGGTCAATGTTTGGGGACTGTAACACCTATAACGTCTGCACAAGCAGTTTTTCAAAATGATAGTTGACTTTTAGAGCCGGTAGCTGATTGGTGAAGCAGGTCAACTCTTCCCGAAAGGATGGCACTTAGCAGAGTTGGTGGCATCTTGCAGAGTCAGTGGCAAATCCTCTTGTACACGTAACCTACTTAATGTGTAGGTGGTCAGCCAGCTTGTGTATATATGTATACATATGTGTATGGAATAATGTGTGCAAATTTTTGAGAGTGTGCAAGAGCTTGAGAGATAAGTGTGAGTGAAAAAATATGGAGAAGTAAGAGTGAAATTTACTCTTGCTCTCTGTTCTTCAAAGGGTTTTGTAACCATTTTTTATAGTGAGTTTTGTGGACTAAGTATCATGTAGTTTTTTTCTCTTATTCAGAAGTGAGTTTTTCACGTAAAATTGTGTATGTTTTCATTTTTCTCTTATTTCTCTACTTGTCATCCATTATTTTTTCTTCACGCTTCTTGGCTAACTGATTGACTTCCTTTTCTTGACAGTGACTTGTTAAGTTGCAGAGGAGAGCTGAAATGAACTTTTAACCAATATAATATAAGTAAACTTGAGTAGTTGGATTCAAAATTATAAAGTTTAACCGAATCAAATTTAGTATGTTGCCAACAAGTTCCCTGGCTGACTTGATGATCTACAGAGCAAGATTGCGGTTGGTTCATTAGACTTATGAACCAAACTCTACCAAGCTTTTTGTCAGCTGATCTCAAATTGAGTGAATTTATGTGGTTCATTGAAAAGCTCTAGTAGCAAATGAATTTTATGCCGTTGGATTAATGAAAACATGAATTTTAAGCTGGAATGATTATAGTACATGATTGCACAAATTAATTTTATGCTGGAGCTTTATTGGTCCGATTTTCTATTAACTCGTCAATAAAAGGACGTATAGCTATCAGATGAAACATTAATTGAAATCTTTAATGATTAGCACATGAAGTTCAATATCACTAGTTGAAACATCTTACCATTTAATTAGTTCATATTTTGATTTTTTTAGTGTGTTTTTGGAGAATTTATTATTTAATTTCTTAATTGCTGGAGGAACATATTTTACTTCTTAGAAATCTTTGTCATTTAATTTCTCCATTCTTACAAAATGACAACGGTTAACTGACTGGAATGGATCAAAGGCTGTTCTTGCATTGATGTACATTAAATTGAATTTTGAATGTTTCAGGCGGCGGCAACACGCAGCCCTCAAGAGAGGAACACAAGGTTGGAAAACTTGTGTTGGAGAATTTGGAATTTGGCTCGCAAAAAGAAGCAGGTACTGCCTGCTAGTTATTGTCTATATTTCTAGAATGGTTTCTGTTTGTAGCTTGACAGATTGACTTGAAGTAGCTTCAATGATGATTATGGATGCAAATATCGACTAATACAATACATTTCGGCTTATATATATATCAGTACCATGAACCCTAATGCCGATATTCTCCGATACTATAATAATATCGCAATATGTTTACATGTCAGCCAACATAGTTAATATATCGGTCAATACGGCCTTATCAGCTTACAATTTTTAAAAACATTTTTCCGTCTAATATATCCAATATCGATATATATTGTTTAATATGTCAAATGCCAATGTAACTGCGATCGATACTAATACTGATATTTTCATATATGATGATGATCTGTAGTGATCAAGTACCTTTATGTTGCTGTCGTTACCTCTTACCCTCTCATGATGCGACTTGCATTAATTTCATTTAGAGTGTATCAAACATGTGACCAAAAACTCATTAAACCTGCAGTTGTACGACATGCATTCACTGAGGCTGCTGCACTTATGGTCACTTTTGCACCAATAGAAGTGTAAATACAGATTGAATTTAATTTCATTGTTTTTTTTAATGGAATTTCATTGAACTAAGTGAAGTGTAGATTGAACTGTGATCTCAACACAGATGTAATCTTCTAGTGCAGTGCTGCTCCTACTTCATATTGCAACTATAATTCTTAGCCTCCTTAGTTTTGCAGTTACCATAAGGAAGTGGATTGACCATAGTTCTCTTTTGTTTAAGTTTGTCTATTCTTAAAGGGATATCATGTTCTAATACTGTAGTTTTGAAATGTTACATTTTTATGTTGTATGGCAACGTAGAAATGATCAAGTAGTGATAGCCATTTTACTTCTAATATATGCTATCTATCAAATTTGGCAATTGCCTCATTTTACTTCTGCCACACCACTAAACAGTAAGAGAAAGGAAAGAAATCCAGCTTTGTGGACATGCCAGAAGGTTTATTCTGATTTCAGCACAGGTGCCATTTTTTACATGCTGGATGATTCCCTAAAATGCAATGGTTTATATTTTGATGCGTATAGATTTTAACCATTGTTATGCGTATGTTGAATTGCATTCTTTTAGCCTACTATTTAGATAATTTCTTCCTGTGATGAGCAATTTGGGTTTTTCCTACTACATCTGCTGTATTTTGCCCTCTCTCTTTCAACTTTTGTTATTGTGTAGCTTGAGGGAGAGTTAGCTCAGCGTAGTGCTAAGCGTCATCTTGAACGTGAAAAAGGTCGTAGAGAGGCAACTGCTGACATGTCAGAAGATTTATCAGAAGGGGAAAAGGGTGATACAGTTGGCCACCTTTCAATTCATAGTGATGGCACTAGAGGAAGAATGAATAGGATCAGTTCTGTTGACATGATGGAAAATTGGGCTAGCCAATTCAAGGAGAAGAAACTCTACATTGTGTTGATAAGGTATGATATGATATCTATCATCTTAGCCTTATTGCAATCACAAAGATGTCCTCAGAAATAAGTTCCTTGTCAGATTGGATTTGACTCAAAACATTCGGAGAGCTTAATGATATTTTTACCATTATTTTAGTTCTTTTTTAACGTCCAACCTTGATGCAGTCTGCATGGCTTGATACGTGGTGAAGACATGGAGCTTGGTCGTGATTCTGATACAGGTGGTCAGGTAACTTTTTTAGTCTTGCTGACATGATTCTATATCTAATAAATGATAAGCTTGAACTTTCGAAGGACCACATGTCATCTACAAGATGCATATGTAGTAATGCTACTGTTTTAAGCAGGTGAAGTATGTAGTAGAACTTGCCAGGGCATTAGGGGAGATGCCGGGAGTTTATCGTGTTGATCTGTTGACCAGACAAGTATCAGCTCCTGATGTAGATTGGAGTTATGGTGAGCCTACTGAAATGCTAAATCTGAGAAGTTCTGAGGACATGACTCATGAGCTTGAGGAGCGCAGTGGTGCATATATTATCCGCATCCCATTTGGGCCAAAAAACAAATATGTTCCAAAGGAAATGCTGTGGCCTCACATTCCAGAGTTTGTTGATGGTGCACTTGTCCATATATTACAGATGTCGAAGGTTCTTGGTGAACAAATTGGTGGTGGGCAGCCAGTCTGGCCAGTTGCAATCCATGGTCACTATGCAGATGCTGGAGACTCTGCAGCCCTTCTCTCAGGGGCTTTAAATGTACCAATGCTTTTCACTGGTCACTCACTTGGACGAGATAAGCTTGAACAACTTTTGAAACAAGGGCGGCTTTCAAGGGAAGAAATAAACAGCACGTACAAAATAATGCGCCGTATAGAGGCCGAGGAGTTGTGTCTTGATGTTTCCGAAATAGTAATTACGAGTACTAGACAGGAGATTGAAGAGCAATGGCGCCTATATGATGGATTTGATCCCGTTTTAGAACGCAAATTGAGAGCTAGGATGAAACGTGGTGTGAGCTGCCATGGGAGGTTTATGCCTCGAATGGCTGTAAGTATTAAGACATTGTCGTTTTTGTTGCTGTTCTTCCTCTTGTATTCTTCTTTTGTTGGCGTAGCATACTTGGCTATAAGTTATTGCATGATGTAAGTTTTTTTCTTTGTTTTTCTTTTATTGCTTGTCCTACTTAATAATTTAAAAATCTCTTGTGAACAATATGAAGGTAATCCCGCCGGGTATGGAATTTCACCACATTGTTCCCCATGATGGTGATATGGATTCAGAAGCAGAAGAACATGAAGAAAATAATGCTACTCCAGACCCACCCATATCATCTGAGGTTAAATTATACTTGACCTTTATTGTCTCTTACTCGAATGTTAAATAGTCCCCCTGTTTCTCTTTTTAAGAAGAACTATTCCCATGAATAGCATACTATTTAAAGAGGATAACTCTTTGGTTGAGATTAATTTCAGTCATTGTTTTTACTAATACTCTTATCTTTACAGATTATGCGCTTCTTTTCAAATCGACGAAAACCGATGATACTTGCCCTTGCTAGGCCAGATCCAAAAAAGAATCTCACAACTTTAGTCAAAGCATTTGGAGAGTGCCGTCCATTGAGAGAGCTTGCTAACCTGGTATGTATGTGTTTGATTTGATTCTACTTTTCAAATGCACTGTTTGGCTAATTGTTTAAACCAGTAGGCACGCAGAATTTTTGCTACAATTTCCTGCTTTCATAAAGGCCATTATTTGTGTTATTTCTCTTATGTTCTAACTTCTAAGAGAACTCCCTCTGTCCCTCTGGCTCTCTCTATTGCAGACACTAATCATGGGAAACCGTGATGATATTGATGAAATGTCTGCCACAAATGCATCAGTGCTTAGCTCAATACTTAAACTGATTGACAAATATGATATATATGGTCAAGTGGCATATCCTAAACACCACAAGCAATCTGAAGTACCTGATATTTATCGTCTGGCTGCCAAAACAAAGGTATTTGCAGATTCATTTCTCAACGTTTGCATGTAAATACTTTCTCACATCACATGCATGCGCTTGCATTTCTATCATGAATATGATAGAAGACTTACCCCGATGTGCTAACTCCTAAATATAATCTAAATTGATGAATATTCCTATTATTAATAATAATGGCACTCTTTTGTGTCTATGAGCTCTTATTCCTGGTTTTGTAATCAAAGGGAAAAGTTTAGTTTAATGTAGGATGCATTATTCCCCGATGGTTATGGAGTGAGAAACTGACTGTTGCATGATTTCATGGGCATTTTTGGACAAGAAACCAATGCTTTTTTCACATGTCATCAACTATTCTTCTTTCTCAATTATTTGTCTTGGCCGTAGGGTGTGTTCATCAATCCAGCTTTTATTGAGCCATTTGGCCTGACATTAATCGAGGTACATCTTCTTATTATTTTCAAGGTTTTAACTTCAAGTCAGTTGTTTAGCTAATCCAACACGGGCACTTCTGGACAGGCAGCAGCTTATGGTTTGCCTATTGTTGCTACAAAGAATGGGGGCCCTATTGATATTATTAAGGCAAGTTTGTTTATGGTGCCCTTTTTGATGAAATTGATTTGATGCGTCTTCAATATTTGCAATAACACTTTGAAACAGTAACCCATACTGACGATGACTTAATTGTAGACTCTAGATAATGGTCTGCTTATTGACCCTCATGATCAGAAATCTATTGCTGATGCTCTTCTGAAGCTTGTAGCAGATAAACATCTATGGGCAAGATGTAGGCAGAATGGATTGAAAAACATCCACCTTTTTTCATGGGCAGAGCACTGTAAGACCTACTTATCTCGCATTGCCAGCTGCAAACCAAGGCAGCCAATGTGGCAAAGAAGTCATGTAGGATTAGAAGAATCAGAATCTGATTCACCTGGTGATTCTTTGAGAGACATTCAGGATATATCTTTGAATTTAAAGCTGTCATTGGATGGTGAGAAGAGCAGTGCTCTTGATGATACTTTGGATTCTGAGGAAAATGCTTCTGCTGTAAAGATCAAAGTAGAGAATGCAGTGTCGACGTTGTCAAAATCTGCAGAGAGAACACAGGATGATGTTGGTAATCTCCAGTTTCCAGCATTTAGGAGGAGGAAGTATATTTTTGTCATTGCTGTGGATTGTAATGCTATTTCGGATTTCCTTGAGATTATTGACTCGGTGTTTCAAGCTGCTGAAGATCGCAGAATTTCAGGATCCAGTGGTTTCATTATTTCAACGGCTTTAACCATATCAGAGATAATCTGTCTTTTGGAATCAGGAGGTTTGAGTGCCAGAGATTTTGATGCCTTCATTTGCAACAGTGGGAGTGAACTGTACTATCCTTCCACAAGTTCTGAGGACAATTCAGGGGAATCTCCTTTCGTTCAAGATTCAGATTATCATTCACACATTGAATACCACTGGGGAGGAGAAGGCTTGAGGAAGACCCTGGTAAGATGGGCTGCTTCAATCAATGAGAGAAAGGAAGAAGGTGGTGACCAGATTGTTGGTTCAGATGAATCTGCTTCAACGACTCATTGCTATGCATTTAAAGTGAATGAATTGTTATCGGTATTTTGCCTTTCCCTCTTTTTGGGGAAAAAAAGAAGCACACACATGTCTATCCATGCACATGCATACTTGTTTGCATGACTGTCTTTAAGGGCTATGTTAGAAGAAACTTTTGTCAAATGGGGCCTATGTTTGAAGAATGACTTTGGGTGGACTCTCCATGGATGTGAAAAAATTAATTATGGTAATTTGTAGAATAAAAGAAACTTTTTTCCTTGTTTTTCACAAACAAAGATACTTCTGAAATTAACAGTGAGTAGTTGTGCAAATTTTGAATCTGTAGCAGAAGTTAGTTTTTTTTTTATTTGGCATCAATATGAGACAAAGGTTGTATGGATTATCCTTTCTAGCAGTGCAAGTTTTGATGCATTTACTCATTATTCATTAGCATTTTGGAAGTTGTGTTGCATCTTTGGATAGTGGGATTTTTCCCTTTCTCTGCAGATATGTCATTTGATTTTATTGCATCTCTAATGTAATGATTTTTCCTATTGTTGTTTTATTTTCAGTGTTACTTTTTGTACCTATCCCACTTTTTGATGCCATCTTTGCATCTTCTCTAGTAATATTAGTTCTTACTTCTTATCATAGAAAACGAAAAGAAAGAATGCCATAATGTTTTATGACTGTGTCATCTATCCTTTGCATCTAATACGGCTTGCAACTTGTCTGCATCACTCATTTGCATCCTAATAAATCCTTTTAATGCTTTTTTTTTTTTTTTTGTAGGTACCTCCCATAAAGGAGCTTCGGAAGTGGATTAGAATCCAAGCTCTTCGATGCCATGCTATATATTGCCAAAATGGTACCCGTCTGAATGTGATCCCTGTGTTGGCTTCTAGATCTCAAGCACTCAGGTACGTGGGCAAGAATTTCCTTGTTTATGTTACTAGCTGGCTCAGTTTGGCCTCCTTATTGGAATCTGGTTTCTATTTCCAAATGGAGCTGTTGAATTTGCCAGTTGGTAAATTCAAGATAATTCTGCAATGTATAGAAATTAATTTTGTAATGCATAATAAATCCCAGTGGCATTGTAGTGATCCTAAGAAAAGCCCACAACTTCAAATACATAAAAATCAATCTCTTAGGGACAGCGCCGTTGTGTCGGGATCTTACATGGTAGTTTAATGGGTCAAGGGAATTCTGAGTCTGTAGCTATACCACAAAGGTTCTACATAGCATTTTAGAAATATGGTGTGACCCCTTCTATGGGGAAAGAAAAGCGACAAGAAACTAAGCTGTTGTGGAGGGCATGCAAGTTCTGAGTTATCTGACATCTAGTATTGTGATCCATGGAATTCAGTATCTGGTCAGTGGTTTTGTTTTATTTTTTTCCATTTTCTGAGCAAGAGCTGCATTCAGCCAGTTCTATTCTCTGTAGTACTCATGTGGTCCTTTTGGTTTGTTGTTGAGAGGGTGGGATCCAATAGTCTGGGTAATTTGGTTTTGGAAATTTGATTTTCATATTTGGAAAACTTAAATTTGATTTTTTATCCTCAACATTTGAAATTTGGATATCAGGGATCATTATATCTGATCATACCACATATCCAGTATCCATTGAGCCTTTCCAAATTGTGCCATTTTCAATCCAATATCCTCCCACTTTGAGTCCTCTACCGCTTCCCTTTTGCCCACTTCAGAAGGAAATTGGACTTTCCAGCAATTGACTTCTTAGGAAGTACTTCTTGAGGAGTAAGACTTTGATGTGCTTAGTTCAACACTTTCAGTTCCTTTGTTTGGTTCATACAGTCATTGGTTGAGAAAAGTGCACTTGAAAAGACTATAATGCCTGAATGTATACTAAATACATTTTTCACATTTTCTTAGGGAATTGGCATTAACTATCTTTTTTTCTGAAAAAAAATCTTACAAAACCCAGGACATAGGATTAGTAAATTAATTTCTTCTATTGGTGAGAATAGGGCACTAAAAGAGAAGCCAGCTTACCTGTGACATCTTTCCTTTGGCAAATATAGAAAGCAAAGGTGGTTTTCTGTCAGCCGGACTTCCAACTAGCAAGCAACCGTTGAAAGATATTCTATTGGAAAATATAAAATGCATGATGCATATGGCTGACCCTGCATCTTTGGACTTTGGGTCATTCTTGTTGTCATATTCTATTATTTGGGACGGCGGTGGTAGTACAGTTGTTACACAGAGTAATTCGATTGAGTGGGAAGCATTAGGACTATAGAGTTTGGTACGTAAAGGCAGATGATTGAAGCTTCAAAAACAACTTGATGGCGCCTCTACATAGAGAGAGGACATGGAGGTTGCTTCATCTTCAGTTGGATTGTGGAAATGGATTCTTCTATCTGACTGAATGTTGGCTGAATCAAAGGCCTTGTTCTTGTAATTATCTTTGCCATCCAGGTCTGCTGTGGATTCTTCTTCCTCCGTTTTCTTCATGGTGTATGGAGTATGTTGATGCGGTTTAGCTAATGTGATACGGACTTATTAACTTCCGTTGGAAGATGACTCTTTCAAATTTCCTTTCCCATAAATATGTAGAAAGTCCTCAAATTGATCTGCAATATCAATCCTAGCTTACTCCAGTGACAGAAAGTAGTTGCCCGATTAAAAAGGGCAGCCGGTGCATAAAAATTTCAGTATGTGCAGGATGCCATTTCCACAATTTGAATTGATGGCCACCATACCCCATGGAAACTGCTCTATTGTTACCACGAGGCTTCCTTTCATTCAACCATCATATCCATAATGTGCCTAGTTATATGAATCTGTTTATGTCAATTCACTTAGTTTAGGTTAACATCCACCAGAGGTTGAAATCTACTCAAATCATTTTGTTATGTTCTCACCCCAAGTTCCTATAGGGTTGCCTTTCCTCTTCTTATTGGCCCTAACCTCTATTGACTTGCTTCTCCTCATCAAATGCATCATCTAACTTACATTTTAGGTGTCTGAACTATTTAAGCATGTTTCCCTTGTCGCTACCAGTGCTACTTCTGACTGTATGCATGTTTGATTCATATTTTATCTTTAAGGGTTACGTTAGTCTTGAAAAGGCAGTATTCACTTGCCTATACTTGAGTGCTCTCCAGGTACCTATATGTTCGATGGCGCATGGAGCTATCAAATTTTGTGGTTTTTGTCGGGGAATACGGAGATACTGATTACGAAGGGCTGCTGGGAGGGATTCACAAGACGGTCATACTGAAAGGCATATGCAGCGATGCACATAAACTCCATGCCAACAGAAGCTATCCTCTGGAACATGTAATGCCATTTGACAGCCCCAACATGGTTCACACTGACGGAGGCAACCTCCTCGAAGAAATAAAGGCATCACTTGGCAAACTTGGCATTTTAAAGGGCTAGAAGAACTCACAGTTCTTGGCCTCTGGAGATCTTCACCGAGGCCCGAATACTGTGTTTTTGGTTCCATGTAAGTTTTTGGTTTTTCCCGAGATCGATCAAATCTCTCTCTCTCTTAACTTGATTCCAAATAAGTTGGTCTTGCATGGAAGACATGCTTTTCTTGTAAATCCTTTTTCTCAAGCATTTGATTTTCCATGTACTTGGCTCTGCTTGTAGCCATTTATGGTGATAGGAAAAATGGCATTTTCTGGTGTATGATACTACCTATTATCAATGGAGAGCTTGAGTTGGCTATTGTGATTAATTTCATGGCTACTTGTTATTTAGTTCTGATACAATCTGAAACTCATATTCAACCTGTGACACTATTAGCCCGTGAACAAATTTTGAATACTATAACTGAATCTTACGCACTACAAAAAAATTGAGAGCCGAAATAATCCATGATATTTTTTTTAAAAGTAATTTTATTTGATATTTAAATTGGCAAATTATACGAATAAATTAAAAATAGAAATTGACAAAAAATAAGGAAGTCAAACTATACTTATAATATAATAAAAGAGTTAGCTTGTAATGGGAGAGAACTTTGGTAATAGAATTTTTGACCTCCAAGAAAAGAGAGGCGGCCGGGGAATAACTTGATGAATCACTCAAGGTCCTTGATCATATTCAAAGTGAGGGTTTAAAAAGACCATTGCAATAACCAATCCTTAATAAGACAATTGTGTTTGTTTGAAAAAATGGATCTCACATTACATATTTTTAGAAAGATGGTTAAATGATCATTGGAGTAATGATTGAATAGACAAGTGATTAAATAATAAATTTGTGAGCAACTGCTTTAAATAAAGACGTTTTAGTTCGTTCAAAAAATAAGTTACATTCAAATGTCTAAGTATGGTCATCTTGGTTAAAAGGCACAAAAATTTCTTATAAAAAGAATGAATCCGAAAGAAAATGATCTGTCCCAAAATCCAAAATCTCATAAAAATTGAGTCATATTACGAATCCTGACGGTTACAGAGAAATATCAAACTCCCAGTACTTTAGGTAAAGTTTGGCAGGATGGTCGAGACAATGATCAACTAACGTCACCACCCGTCAGAGCAAATAGAAGATGAAAATCAAGATGATTTGCCACGATTTGTAATTAAGTAAAATGAAGACAATGCCCCTATGTTTCTAGTGGAATTAAAAGTAATGGTATTTATTACCTTTCCTAGAAGATGGTATCCCCTATAAGGGAAATAAGGTTGAGTATCTTAAAAATAAAATTCTAAATTTAAAATAATTAGGAGAATGTTTGAGTTGAACTATCATATTGGGAGAAAAAATACCTACATAAAATAATTAAGGACTCGCCAAACTTTAATCAATCGATATTAATTTATCAACGAAAAGCTCTTATAGTCGATTTGCTGTTATGCTTGTTACTCTTCTTGACACTCTTAGATTTGCTGATTTTTATAGGCCTACTTATTTTTATATCGTTTTATTTTTTAAATTAGTTGGTACAATTTAGACGAAACT
>JAOVVI020003589.1:0-18857 GCA_028571085.2 Nepenthes alata | reverse complement strand
GGCACTCGGAAACGAGTTAGCCCTTTGAATTTGATCGGGCTTATGGGCCTTTTGGGCCAGCCTTTTTATGTGACTTTGTGGGCCTGCGTCTGCGACTTTGGGCCTAGGGTTCCAGGCCCCATCAGTAATTAATATTTTTAATATAGTAATTAATTTCACATTTATACAAATAAAATGTTCATTGATTAATCCACTACGGTTTGACCTCATTTATGTAACAAATGAATATTGATATGGGTCTTGACTTGAATAGTAGGCTAGCCTTTTATTTGAATATTTATTGTTAAATATTTACTTAATATTTATGATATAAAAGTTATTTTAATATTTGTATAATTGAAATAATTATTGATGAATGTTGGGTTCCAGGACTGAGGTCCCGTTAATAAGGCCCAGACATCGCAAGGACCCAATGGACCCAAGAAGCTCAGGCAATAAGGCCAACCCAAGTAGCGTGATAAAGGGCCACAGAAGCCCATGGACCAAGGATGGCCGTGGGAGGCAACGTCCCAGAGATTCAATAAGTAATCCCGCCAAACTGTACAACAAATGGCGGCCTGCAGACGGGACTGATCGCTACAGATGTTACTTCACGAAAGGATAATCAGGCATGTACATCTCGCTCCTGATAACAAGGGCGGAGTAGGTAACGTAGGTGACCGACTTTAGCATAAATCAGCGCCACTTGGGCAACTAACAAAAGATGGTTCAAACGCTGTAAATATCCCAACTGTGCATAAAAAAAAATATATGAGAAAAAAGGAAAAAAGATAAAAGAAAGAGATAAACATGCTTGTGTCGTTTTGTAACTCATTTGTAACTCAAAAAAGTATAGTAAAATCGGTTATCGGACGCAAGTCCCATGGTTTTCCCAACCTTATTCACAAAAGTGGTTTCCACGTAAAAAAATTATTTCTCTGCTATCCCCGTACTCACGATACCTTTCTTTCATCCACATACTAAACTCATATTGTTGTTGGATCCTCGTCCAAGTTAGAGTAATGATCCGAAGACGTAACAATAAATTTATACCAATTTGATATAATTTATCTAAATATTATAAAATTTGTCTTAAATAATACGTCCTCATATGTTTTATATATTATAAGTTTTGATTTAAATAATAAGTCCTAATGTTAAGTTTTAGATAATATTTATATGTATCAACAATCCCAACAGTTTAGTCATGATACCCATCTTTTCCAAACCACGATCTCTACTGGGTTATTTGGCGTCGTCTTCTTTCCCACGGCCGATTTCTCTTTCTTCCCGTTGTCCTCCTCCTCCGCCACTGCCCCGTATTCTCTCTCTAGTTCATCTCTCGTTCTTCTCTTCTCCTTATCACTCATTTTTCCCCGTACATTCTCCCGATCCACACTCAATTGAAATCCCGACTTATGATTAACCCCCATAAACTTTCCGTACAACTTTTCAAAATCAAGGTTTTCCTTAACTTTAATCGACTTTGGTTTCTCAAACCAACGGGCTAAATCTGCGACTGATTCTGCGCCGAATCAGCATGATGATTATCGCTCTTCTATGCATTCCATTTTCTCTTATTGGGATGAACATGACCACTCCGGCGGCGAGGGATTGCAGTCTTCTGAAGGAAACTAGCTGATGGCCTTATTCGAACAGGTCAGTGGCTATTTTTTTATGGTCAAAGTATTAGAATATTTTTATTTATATTTAAATATTGTGATTTTAAATTTATGTTTTTTAGCATATATTTTTAAAACTACTCTAATTCTATCAATGAAGAATATTGACTAAATTAGTTTAACCAATTTTATATCAGGCCGATCATGATAATAACTAGTTAATCCAGCAACTAAACAATCGTCTATGCTTCTATATAGTTTATTTACTTAATAAAATTGTTTCAATTTTATAAATATTTACAAAAAAATTGAGTTAAATTAAAATTAACTCGATTAAAAATATTAATAATAGTTTGATGTAGTTGTCTTTTTATTGTCACTAGTATTGGAAGAAAATGAGAAAGTAAATATTGGTTGCCTGTGGTTTTGAGCTAAAGCGTGGGGTTTAAAAAAATAGAAAAAACAATAAATAATAAATAATAAATAATAAATAAATAGATGATAAAAGGGACGTGAAGTGGTAAGAAAACCTCAAGTAGAGAGAAAAAAAGGTTACAAGAAATCAACCGGAGAAAAGGAAATATTTATGTTAACATAGAATATGCTATCTTCGAGGAGTAAATTTCATGGTCTGAAAAAAATATATATTAGATGTCTATGATTTCTAATTACATCTTTTAAGATTTTAAAATCCACAATGATCCTTCTTCCAACAAAAAATGTTGAAGAATTAAGAGAATATTTTAAAACTTTAGTCTTGTTAAATGGGCGATGCCCATTTATTCGGGTTGCTCGCATGTAAACATGCCATGCAGGCATGGCACGGGAAAAAAATGTCCCGACCCAACACCACATGTGACAAGCCTGTGTTGGGTCAACTGTGTTTATAGGCCATGCTGTGCTAGGTATGATCCTAATATAAAAAAATAAAAAGATGTATAAAAAATAAAATTACACATAATATTATAAAAAATGTATCACATTTTATCTATTTCATCAAATATTTTTAATGTTATAATTTATAACAGTAAAAAATACATCCAATAAAAACTTTTATTTTTAAGTTTCACTTATATTTCCACTTCCATCGTCTTCTCAGTCATCATATTCATTAGAACTCAAATTACTTAGATTCTTGATGCGATCTTTTGTGTCTAACCATTTTTTGAAAGGAATGTACACTTTTAAAGTATTCAGTGCCATCCTACTTTTTTTACATCAACTACTCGACCTCTGGCACTGAAGACTAACTCCGATGATACCGTAGTTGTTGGTGGAACTAAGAGATCCCGTGCTATTGATACAAGTACGAAAAATATGTGCTCGTAAGCCTTTTATAATTTAAAATCTGAAACTTTGATTTGTTACTTGCAATATTGAAAATATGATTCTATTATAAATAATGAAGAAATTTAACTAGTATTGTATTTTTATTAATCGGTTATGTTCTACATCAAGCTCTACCATAGAAAGCAAATCTTATCGGCTACCTTTGTTGCTACCGCTACTTACTTTTTCTGCTAAAGTGGACAGTTTTGATATTAATTGTAGTTATATAAGTTGTACATCGTATGCAGAACATGATAGAACACGGGCTTTTATTTCTTTCGTACTGTTAGTCATTTTCATGTTGGTGTAAACTTTTTCAAGATAGATATGCACACCACGTAAATTCACGCATGGTATATAATTATAGTGAGACAAGCTAACATTTGAGGATTTCTTCAATATTTTAAATTTTTTTTCTAAAAAATATAGTTAAATATAATATTAGTGAATATGCTATTTTTAATA
The DNA here is from genome assembly GCA_028571085.2 of Nepenthes alata. NCBI lineage: Eukaryota > Viridiplantae > Streptophyta > Magnoliopsida > Caryophyllales > Nepenthaceae > Nepenthes > Nepenthes alata. The sequence goes on along the minus strand of JAOVVI020003589.1, from coordinate 15,462 downwards.
ATTATAATATTTATTTAAAATTATTTATTTAAATTATATATAATATATTTACTTTAATTGTCGGTATTATATGACAAAAATCATAATCATTCTAAAAAAGCATAAAATATTAGTAAATGATAACAATTGGTTTAGCAGTAAATTTTAGGTGTTGTAATTAGTACCTGCAAGTTCGTTAGTAACAAAATAAAATATTTCTAAAAATATTTAATTATTTCAATCATCGTCCAACCAGTATCCATAATCGACTTAACCGTTGGGATATTTTTATTGTGGAAGATAGTTAAGACAGAATAAAAGGGATACGCGGTCCCTAGCATCTGATACATTGAGTTCCATTGTATTGGGCAGTCGATATTCATTTTCTTGTAGCTCAATTTGTTGTCTACATAATGTTTTAAATTATTACCCCTAAAAGGAAAATATTCTAATAAATGAAATAATATTATTTATTTTCTCCACATAAGGAGAAATAAGCTGTAAAATGTCATTGATACAAAGGTTAACAGTATGACATGTACATCTTATATAGAATAATTTGCTATTTAAATAAAGAAATAGCATAATTATTATTTAAAATATTCTTAAAAGTAAGAGGAAAAATTAATAAATGTTTCATATTTATTTATAATAGTATTAATTATTTTAAAATTTACGAAAGTAGTGTGTGGGTGCTTAATAACTTTAAAACCGATAAATTTTTTTTTTTGTAATATTTAATTTTTTGGAATTCAATATGTTGTAACTTAAATATAAGGTAAGTTATTATATGATGACCATACATCACTAGTTACAAAATTATTAGATTTTATGTTTTTAAAATTTAAAATTAATTTTATTTAAATTGTAAAATAAAAAATACAAATAATATCACGTTTTACAGTATATCGGGATATTTTTATATATATAGTCTATAAGTATTTTTGCACGTACCTTTCAAATTTATATCGGGATATTTTTATATATATAGTCTATAAGTATTTTTGCACGTACCTTTCAAATTTGTAATCTTTCATCATGAGAAAAAGGCTCTTTGACTATATTATGTATTTCGCCAGTCACGTCTGATTTAGCCTTTGATCATACTGAAAGCTCTTAGCCCTGCACCGCATAAAAATATTAGTTTAGGTTTAGTTGAGGATAATTGTTCTCTTATATTTTTCAATGTATCTATTCAATTGTCCAATATCTTTAGAACTTTCACAAATATGATTTTTTTTGTATATTTTTTTACAAACGATTCATTCCTAACCGTTAACTAATTTAATTTTAAAAAGTTACTATATGATGTTGGGACGTTTTCTATGGGACGGCCAACACTAGAAGAAGGGGCAATAGTAGTATTTGGGGTAGGTTATGATTCTGGTATTTTAGAACAATCAGTATGTGTATGTGATGTAATCGGTATGGGAGTATCGAAATAATTTTTTTCAAATTCCTTCATTATCAAAATTAAGAAAATTATGTGCTATAATTTATAATTAGTTTATAAAATGATAACATTAACATATAAATTATAAATAAAAATTAATATAAATAATATAAATATATCAATAAGTATCACACTGATATCATTTGTTATAATATTATAAGAGAGTAGAAAGAGAGTAGAGTGTGTAATGAATAGTGTGGAGGACGAGGTATCTATAGTTTTTTAATTATTTTTTTTAAAGGGGGCATGCCCTCCCCCACCCCAACTGCCGTCACTGTTTCCCCCCGGCATTTAAACAAAATTAATCAAGCATGGCCCGTCTATGCCGCAGATTGGCACAGCCTGATCATGTCGTGGACCAGCATGGCACACCATCCGACTGACCTGTGGCCTGGCATAGTCCAAGTTGTTAGGCCATACTATATATGGCCCAACACTGTTCACAGTAAGCCATGTGGTGCCATGTGGTACAGCCCAATTAACATGCCTATAAAACTTCCGCTTTTTTATATATTGTACAAATGATTTATCTTAAGATGCAAATTGGATGGCACTAGTGCTTCCAGCCTTGAGCAAGTGGAACAGGTGGTTACTAACTATTTCTCTGATCTCCTAGGCTTTCTAACCGGGTCTACCTACTGTCTGTTGCTAAGATAGAGCCCTTCTTTCTTAAGCTGTTCCTGATTCCATGCAAGAGCTTCTCTGCTATTCTATTAGTCCGGAGGAAATCAAGGAATGTCTTTTTAGTATTGGCAACGACAAGGCCATAAGGCCCCTGGTCTAATGGGTTTTCAGCTGCTTTTTTTGAAAGGGTCTGGAGGAATGTTGGTCCTCTTGTTACTAACGCTGTTACAGATTTTTCTAGTTCCAAATGGCTGCTTAAGCTGCAACCCTTGTGCACATTTTTGGCTTCAGGCCCATCTCTTGTCATAGCGTTTTATACAAGATTATATCAAAGATTCTTGCTAATCGGCTTCGCCAGTGTCAGCTGATCTTAATTCACCGCTTCCAAATGACCTTCATTTCAGGTAGATGCATAGGTGATAATATCCTGCTTGTGCAGAAAATTCTCAGCCAATATCACTTGGATAAGCAAAAACCAATATGCAACTTGAAGATCGACCTCTCAAAGTCATATGACATGATGGAATGGGACTTTTTACTTCTAGTCTTGCATTTAATGGGTTTTTCGGACGATTTTTAGAAAGTGATTAGTCAATGCATCTCCTATCCATCTTACTCTATCTCCTTGAATTGAGAAACTGTAAGGTTCTTCCGTGGAGCTTGGGGCTTTTGATAGGGAGACTCTCTATCTCCCTATCTTTTAACTATTGTTATGTATGTTCCACATGGTATCATTTATGTCAAGACTAACCCCAACAAGAATTTCAAATATCATTGGAAATGCAAAAAGACCAAGACTACCTTGTTGACCTTTGCTGATGGTATCCTCCTTTTTGTTGGAGCAGATCTTCACTCTGTTTCTTCACTTAAGAGACCCTCACATTGTTTTCCAATATTTTGGGTCTCCACCTAATCTCCGCAAAAGTGAATTTTTCATTTTTGGTGTTTTCCCTCTTGAGGCAAAGGCTATTAATGCAACCCTCAACTTTAATATCTGTTGCTTGCCTATGAGATACTTTGGTTTTCTTTTCATTTCATTTAGACTCAAAGCGTCTGACTGGAAGTCAATTATGGATAAGATTGCAAAGAGGATTGCTGCCTATAGGAACAAGGCTCTTTCTTATGTACTTAGACTTCTCATTATCAGAATGATTCTCTCCACCATTCACATATACTGGGCCTTTATCTTTATCATTCCCAAGTGTAATCAAGCAGATAGAGGCTCTCATCTGTAATTTCCTCCGGCATGACAAGAATAGTAGCAACTCAGCTTCCAAGGTTGCTTGGGTGGATGTTTGTAAACTTAAAGATGAGGGTCGATTGGGCATTAGATATTTGCATTCATGGAACAAAGCCCTTGCCTTAAAGTAGCTATGGCACCCGATATTTGCTTCCCCCTCCTAAGTTTATTTGGGTTGAATGGCCCCATTCGTATCACTTCTGCAATAGGTGCATCTGGTCTTATGAGATTCCTCAAAGTGCATCTTGGAGTTTCAAGATGATTTTGAATCTCAGTGATAAGATCAGACACTTCATTTCATGCAAGATTGAGAACAGTTTAGTTGCTCATATTTTGACTGACAATTAGCACCTTCTTAGTATTCTTGCAGATCAGCACCACATTGTCCATTTGCTAGGCCCTTGTCTTCCCCTCCAGTTCAAAGTGGCAAGTATTATTTTTGAAAATTGCTAGTGTTGGCCTAACAAGCATGGCCCTTTCTATGGAAGAACTCATTGCTAATATGTCTGTCTACAAACCTGACTCTAGTAAGCTGGACACTTTCTTGTGGATCCATGTGACCTTGGAACTTTTACTAGTCGATCTGTTTGGAGGATTTTCCAACTTGAGGACACCAAGATCCAGCTGTAGTACCACTGTGATACCACCTTATTTAGGCTCCATGCAGAATTTCGGCCCACTCATTTATCATTTGGTTGGCTAGCAATAGGAGATTAAGCATTAGGGATAGGAGTTATGGATCCTTAAATAATGGCTATATTTGTTCTTTTTGTGGCCTGCAAAATGAGAATCATCAACATATGTTCTTCTAGTGTCGTTTCTCATATGAAATTTAGAGAATCAATCGCTTGAGGAGTAGGTGCCCTTGGCCATATGCACAATGGGAGCAAGGCATTTTGTTGGGCCAGTCTTAAGTGGAGAGGTAAGCATCTTTCTTCTGTGAAGTTTTGATTGCTTCAGTATATTTAATTTGGATGACCAAAAATGACTTCATTTTCTATGATGTTTGCTCTCTCAGTCCTACATATATTAATGAGAGGATCCTCAATTGTGTTCACAACACAATTATATCTATTCCTAGGGCGTCGTTTATCCACTATCATCGTGCTCTCAGATACTGGGGTTTCATTCACCTGTTTGGTACCTATGCAACAATGGATTTATCTGCTGATCTCGGGTCCTAATTTCTTTTTTGCTGTTATCTTTGTGGCCCTCAGGATTTTTGGTTGTTTTTCTTGTATGTTTTGGGTCTCTATGGCCAGCCTTTTGAGGCTATGGTGAACTTTGTTTTTTACATAATATTTTATATTTATTTATACCATTATCAATTACCTAAAAAAAAAAGATGCACATATGATGTGTATCAAACAAATTTTAAATAAAATGAAAAAATAAAGTTATTAATCACCATTTGGACATTTATTTGACCTAGTGTTCTATCTATCTATTTACTTTTATGGATTCAGTAATATATATTGATGAATAAATATTGTGTTAACCGAAAATATTTTAAAAATGTCTATAAAGTATTCTTTAGATATTTAAAAAAAAAACTACAATATTTAAAGATTTGGGGAAGCAGTAAAAAAAGAAAGAAAGAAAAACTATTGTGGTTAATATAATATTGTATATGGTTATTTGCCTAAGAAAAAATATTATACATAGAAAAGATTAATAAATAAAAGATAACAGATTTGAATTGATGGATGGCATGGTAATGTGATCTCATATGATGAGGCAATCTATAATTGCTATTGAAGACTTACCTTTTGGGAGTAAGTGATATTGCAGATTTGCAGACTTAAGCTTACTGCAGATTAGTTCATTCAGTCTGTCATCCAATCCCCAAATGGTCTTCTGGTTGAACCTTTTCAGACAGAGATTATATCTACTCCAAGTCTTCTCTCAGTCTTTTTGATATAATCAGATGCATAGCTTCTTATCAGTAGCTGTCCAGTTTATATTTGCTGCTCAACTTTTCGCTAGCATTCACAGTTCTTCACGTACAACTGAGGTTTGGAGTTCTTCTATTCAAATTTTTATGAGCTCAATATGAGTCACTTCTTTTGGTGAATTGACAGTATGTTTTGATCCCATGTCTGTGGATTTATCTGTAGTTGATGTTTGGTTGCCATAAATACTTGGGCCATAATTTTTAGTTACCAAAATGTCTGGAAATCAGCTCACAAATATAGGTTTACTGTTTTTATTATTGTAAACCCTGTGTTCTGATTTGATTTGTGACTATCAAGTCAATTTTGTAATGTGCATTCTAAAATTAAAGTGCTCGCGTCGTTCTTGGAGAATTTTTTCCTGTCGCACTCTTGATTTGATTTTCCCTGGGTAAAAATGATGTCTTCTGTTTGCTAACTGAATCAACAAACTTATTGCGATCTGTGGGGCAATCGAAACATGTTATCATGATTTGATGGCATAAACCAACTTTAGTAAAGCTGTTTATGCCTAATCAAACTTGATAAACAAGGAGATCACTGTTGTTAATTGCTGTCGACTGAAAGAGTTTCTACCTATCATGAAATCCTAGTTGCAGCACTGCTGACCAGATGGAGATATAGCTGAAAATTGAGACTGTGAAACCACTGCCAAGCACATTTATGTCAAAAAGAAAAAAACTCATGTCCGTTTGATTTACTGCTGGATGGGAAAAATAAATGGTTGTTTATATATGTGCCTTCTGTTCAAGTTAAGATATGTGGTCTTTATCTTTAATTTTCAGGAGGCTGGTAATAATTTTGAGTTTAATGAAAGAATCAGCTGCTTTCACTGTTGTGAGAGATACATTTCAAAATCTTATTTCACAGAGTATGAGATCTTGCTTGATTCAAATTTCCAAGATTTCCTAGCACGCAAGCTTCACCCTGATCCGGTTCAAACATTTGTGAGGCTATTAGACTTACAGCGCCATTTAATTGGTGAAGGTTCTCATCGCCATTTATCTTCATCTATCAGATTCAGTATTCAGCCGGATAATATATCTGACCTTTCTATGAAATGTTGCGAGATTATAATCATTGAAAGACTCCCATCTGGAGTATATGCGGACCCTTTTGAACTTGAACATCTTCTTCAGCGTGCTGGTATTTTCTGTTTGTGTCTTTATGTTCAAGATATGTTTCATTCCATCTTCATGTTTATCACTGAACTATTGTGGCAGTATTCAAGGATGTGGCTGTTTTTGGTGACACAAATTTGGAATTGCCTTCATTTCTTTCCAATCAATCCACTGTTGAGGTTCACATGGATGCTACATTGAATATTTCATCCGGACAGAAGAATACTCTAGATTTGAAGATAGAAATCCCTCTACATGCACGTTATCCAGTAAGTAACACCAAAATTCTGCCTACTAATATCAGTTATTGATATTTTTATTCAGCTGAAATTCATGCTTCTAGAAAATGTAGCATTTTTCCTGTCGGTGAATTAATGTTAATTTCATGGAAATACACCTCGTTTGGTAGGTTGAAGTAGAAATTCAACTCTTACCTTATTCTCAGTAAAATTACTATATAACTGTTTGATTGCTCTTGTGATAGAAATAACGATTTTTAAAGGAATTATTATTCCTTCAAAATAAGGAATTAAAAACCAATACCCTACTGATTTTTTTATTCCCAATTATTTAAGAATAACAATTCAAAAATAGTTTTTCCATTTACACTTACCCGAAATCATAATCTCTCTTAGATCCAATCAAAATCGAATTTGAACTAGACACGGGCCATGTTAGATGAAAATTTATGATCATTAAGTTAGACTAGGTCAAACACAGTCACTATATCCGTGTCCATTTATAACCTAAACTAAGTCAGTTCATGCTAGTCCGTGAACATTTTTTTTTTAAAATTTTTAAGTATGTTTGTTTAAAAATTCAGCTTTACAAAAAAATATAAAAAAATATAAAATATTTTAAAAATTATAATATTTGGATTAAGATATTACATAAGTATATATTTAAATGAAGAATCTTTACATAAAAAGTTATTAATTATATAAAAATAGAATTTATTCAATTTGGTATTTGTTTGAAATAAAAATATATTTTTTAAAAAAAATTCATAATTTGGGTTGGACCTAATCAATCACTTTCATCTGTGACCTATTTTCAGATTTTATATCTTTCATATTGTTGATTGCTAATGTGTATATTATTTTTTTTCTTATTTATTTTTCAATTATACCAATTTGAGTTTTTTTCCTAGTTTTATTGTAGCCTAGTAGTGGATGACTTAGAATGATTTATGGAGATACCATAAAATGTTATAGTGTATGTTGGGGTTTTTTTTTATATGGGTAAAAAAGTCATTTTATACGATCATGTTGGTTAGTCCTCTTACTACTATTGTACATCAAACACTAAAAATTTAATTTCATACCTATTCTAAATGACTAACCAAATAAGAAAATAATAATTCTTAATTCCATTTCTACCTTATTTCCATTATTTGAGAATAGTTATATTCCTATTGTATATCATTCCAGCAACCCAATTTAGCATTAGGGTAAAAAATCATTTTAATATTGGTTATTTCTCTTATTATTATTACATACCAAATACTAAAAATTTAATTCCTAATTTAATTTTATCTATTTCAAATGACTAGCCAAATAAGAGAATAATGATTCTTAACTTTATTTTTGCATTATTTCATTATTTGAGAATAATTATTTTGTTTCTATTGTATTTCATTCTAACAACCAAATGTAGTATTAGGGTATTAATTCTTCTCCTTTTCCTTTGTTGGAGTAAATATCAGATATACATGACAAGGAATCAGTGGCCTGAGCCATTCTTTGTTTGAATCCCCCCTCCCTCCCTTCCCCCAAATGATATAAAGGAGAAAAATTATGCCTTCCCCTTGCTTTGTGTAGGGAAATTTACATGTTGTTTCTTTCTTTTATACGTAACAAAGGCATGGTCTGAAGATACCAGTGACAATGACAACCTATTACTGTGTCTTCTACCCTTACCCTATCACCCCATTTGACTCATTTACTGCTGTACGAAGTTACATGATATGTTAACATTGACTTGTGTACGGAGTTACATGATGTGCAAACAACATTGTCAAAAATATATATATTTATATATTGGACTTCTGAGGAAAGACTTGGTTGATGTGTTAACATTGGCTTCTGGATGTATGTGCAAACAACATTGTGAAATAAATTATTAGACTTCTGAGTAAAGATTTTGCCTCATACATTGCTGTCATATGTGATTCAAATTGTAAATTGCATTCCTTTGTGGAAGTGTTCATTTCCTGTTTGAGACTATATTGGGTTGTCCAATCCTGAATTAATTAGATTTGAAGTTTAATGGAACCAGGTGACCATAATTCGTTTAATATGTTGTGCATTGGATCTAATGAGCCAATATAGTTCTAATAAACATGGTCAAAGAAATGTAAGATCTTGTTGATTGGCCAAAGATAGTGCTGGTCAAAAGTATTTTGCGGTGCTGCTAGTGTACTTGTCACAGCTATAGTGAACACCTCATGTGGTTGGTTGACAGAATGTAGCAGCTATACTGTCCGATGGTAAAAAAGTAAAGAACCACGGTGACCATTACTGTTATATTAAAGCACGATGATTCTTTACCCATGTGTTTCTTGGCGTCAGTTACTAAAGCAGCTAGTTCCGTGAATTAGATTTTGCATCTCAAAATAATGTTGGACTCATTTGAACAGTTTTGAATGTTCATAACATCATTGTTACTGTAGGATCAGATAACTTTTATCTAATTCAATTGGTTATATGCTTGAGAGCTTAACGAGTTCCTCAACTCGATGCTTGATTATTGTGAGATTATGAGAACCGAAGAAAAGAGAAAGTCCCACACTTGGGTTAGGTCTATTCACACACACACACACAATGTTATTTACAAATATTAAAAATACTAAAATACCCTTATAAAGAATATATCGTATCATATTCTAAATCATCTTCTAAACTTATTTTAATAGTATATTCTGAACATATTCTAACACTCGCTTATGTTGGAACATATATGTTGATCATACTTGACTTGTTATAAATGTACGTAACTCGAACATCAGTCAAAGACTTGGAAAAATGTCAGCAAGTTGATTTCAAGACCTCACATGATGAATGTGAATTATTTCCTATTGGAGTTTATCACGAACAAAGTGATAATCTACCTTAACATGCTTTGTATGCTCATGAAATATCGAATTTGATGTAATATGGATAGCTGCTTGATTATCGTACAACAACAGATAAGGCCCAAAATTCTTACAACCAAGAGATTCAAATAATGACCAAAGCTACATAACTTCACAAACATGCATTGTCACGTCCCTGGCCCAAGCAAGTAATGATTAAAGAAATAAACAATCCAAATAATAGTTTGCAAATAGTTAAAATTTTAAATATTTCTAAAACCGGGTTGGACTCACCAAACCCAAAAATCAAAGAGTAAAAATAACCACAAATTATAGTAGACATAGAATCTGGCCAAACTAATCAAAGCCGGTCTCCAAAATAAAATATATCAACTTACTCTTATCATAAAAACAACTCTCAAGGAAAAAGCATCAACATACTACCAAACCATTATGATATAAGACCCGTGCAAATCTAATTGATACACTAATCCCAAATTTAACAAATTGTAATAATCAAATCGTACATCAATCATCAAATATAAATCTCTAATACAAATCACAAATATATGCTCGGAAGCAAAATAATAATAAAAACCTTCAATTTTCTCCATCCAAGATCTTGCAAGTTTTCAATGCCCTGTAATCTTAAAAGGTTAGAAAATAGGACAAAATCATGAGCCTAAAACTTAGCAAATATATATATATATACAATAACAAAAACGTATCTACAAAATAGAATGAAGGAACGAAAAACAGGAAAATATGTTTTAAATTCAATCCGTCAAATTTCTATTAAGTCAAATGTCCAATAACAAATGTTCAAATCTGATTTCATACACAAAATTCGTAATACGTATGCGAATACTAAATAATATTAAATTATATGAAATCATCCAACATCAAATGCCAAATAATTCCACAGGCTCAAATTTTAACATCAAATAATTTCAATGACTTTGTCATAGCCTGCAAATCTCAAGGGCCAAACATTTCAAAATCAAGTACGTTGTAGATAAACTTTTGAAAATCTAAACATGCCAAATTGAGAATCAAGGACCCAAAAACTAATCTGGAGGAATAGTTACATATACTCTCGATAATTTTAGACAAAAATACTACTATTTAGACCAATAGAGAGGTTGTTTGTAAATTTTTTCCTATAAATAAAGTCAAATGCCACTTTTTTTTTGCTACCATAGATAATAGGTGTAATCCTTAAGTGTGCTTGATATAATAAAATATCCGACTATATTGTTTCCGTTTAATTCCTTACAATAAGTCTCAACAAATATCAAACAGTAAACTCTATAACAATTACAAAAACTTTTCCTTATGTAGGAAAAGTACAAATCAAAACCTTTCACCGTGTGGGAAAGTACAAACTCACGTAGAGATAAAATAGAGTCTAATTCAAAGCACTTACATGGAATACCACCAAAAGTACAAATGTACAAGTTTCATGTGTTTTTTTCCACAAATATCTTCATATATAAATATAATGTCTCAAAATATTTGCTTATTTTGTACAAATTGAATAAAACCGTCAAACATTCAGTAAAAAACCAACAAAACTCCAAATCCTTCGATGAAAATCACTTGCATTCAACATTATTCAAAATAAAAGAGTAAATGGTGATATGCATGTATATCAAAATAAAAAATGTAAATGACATCAAAGGATACATGAAATAGACCAAGAATAGGCTTAAAATATTTATCTTTAACTTCCAATCTAATAGATCTGAAACGAAATAACTTTGAAAGCTTCTTCTCCTTCCTTCTCTTTTTCTCTCTTCTTCTTCTCCTCCCTTCTATTTTTCTCTCTTCTTCTTCTCCTCCCTTCTCTTTCTCTCTATTTTCTCTCCTTTCCATGCAAAAATGACGGTTACATCTCATGCAAGCGCTTTATATCACAGTTATTGCACGAGCGTCCGGCGGGCGTGTATTAGACACCTCTTTGTTACACGGGCGTGCATGAGCATTATATTAAGTGCATATCAGGCATCAACATTCTACCCAAATTGCACATAATTGCCCTATAGGCGTGCATCAAACATACGACTTTTGCCTTAAATACGCATGAGCGTAAGATAGACTCCTTTTAGGTATTGGGCCTACTTTCTCAAATTCAAATTTTTTTTCCTCAAATATATATTATACAATTATTCTCCAAATTCACCCAAAATTATATTAATAAAATCAAAATTCATAAATAAAAGCCGGACATTATATGTATCAATGCATAATATTCTGATTCTACACTTAACCTCACAATTATATTTTATTTTCTACTCTTCTAAGACACAATGTTGCCTCCAATAAAAAACACAATAGCCAGTGGTAGATTTTCGATCTTATAGTGAACCAGTCCAATATGTATCGAAAAGCCCTTGACTTTTATTATAACCATGATCATTATAAAGCAAACCATACCCTGGTGTACTATTAAGATATCTTATAACACATCATAGCCTTTTGGTGAGGAATATGAGAAGAAGACAGAAATTAGCTCACAATACTAGCTTAGAAGGCAATATTTGGATGAGTCATAGTTAGTTGGTTCAAATCTGTGCACCAGAGACAACACTAGAGAACCCAAATTGGAACAGCTTGAATGGAGAAATTTCTATAATACACAAACAACAAAGGAAAAGGATGGGAACTCATCAGAATTTGCAGCACTTCACCAATTTGGACTTAAATATCAAGAACTAGGTGAGTAAAAATGCCCAAATGTGGAAAATCGAGTAACAAACCCAAAATTTAGGGTTTCAGTGAGGAGTTAAAATTGTCCGATTTGTGCATCAAACCCGAAGAAAATTAAAAATTGATCGGGGGGTATGATTTTGGGAGAGCAGCTGCAGCTCACAGGGAAAAAAAATTTCACTGATGGCGGCATCAGCAATAGTGCAATGGTGACAACGGGGTGTTAGGAGATAACTGCTTTGATACAGTGTGAGATTATAAGAACCGAAGAGAAGGAAAAAACCCCACACTTGGGTTAGGTCTATTCATATGTGTAGATAGAGTTATTTACAAATATAAAAAAATACTAAATTACCCTTTCAAGGAATATAACATAGTATATCCAAAAGTATATTCTAAACTTATTCTTACAATATATTCTAAACATATTTTAACAATTATTACAATGATATTTCCTTATCTTAAGAATAAACAAGAGGAGGTAATCATCTTAACAAAAATTCCGGTGTTCCCCACTTTGGTTTGTGATTAAGATTTGCCTCTTCATCAAGACCTTTCAAGATTCAAACTTCGAAATTATCCTGTATCACTTGACAATGTTGCATTGTTGACAAAAATGGTTGTGCAGGTGAACTTTTGTAGCTCAGGCTGGGCAGTGTTAAAATTTTCCTTTGTGGGGCCCGTGTATAGATTTCATAAAACAATCAATTGTTTCTTGGTGGATAAAATTGCTGCTTTTGTTGTGACTTTTGTATATTTTAACCAAGAAGTGATCTGAAGTAAACATTCACTCCTGCTTCTGAAATTAACTTTTCTTGGTTTGCCAGCCTTTACAAGAAAGTGGATATTCAAGAGTCAGATTTGGCACTCCAGACTTGCTTATGCGCTGCAGCATAGGAGGAATGATACCTTATCAGAACTGTGCACTGATGCCAATTTCTGGTGTTTCTGATCCACAACCCGAAGCTTTGGTGTGGAGCATACCATCAGGAATCAAGTCTCATGCTGGATTTGTCTCTGTTGTTACCTTTGCTTCAGCCTTACTTTCAGCTACTTTAATCATAATTGCATCCTTGCAGCTGTCACGCTCACATGAGATCTTGAAACATGCTTGATAAGCATAATCATTGAATAATTTTATTCCCAAATCAGCAAGCAATGAATCTGCTAGAGGCCGTGCTTGAATGGCTGAGGATGAAAGTGCATATATCGGTCTTTGAGGTTCTCTTTTGGCCACTAAGTATGCTTTTGGTGCTTGAAATTCTAACTTTTCCATCAATACATTGGAAAGATGTTCATAGTCACCAAATACGCTGATGAGTTGTCTGAATCAGCTTTTTAGTTTTGCTCTGGGAGATTTGAACCATTGGTTGTAAGTCTTGCTGTAAAATCATTCAATGAGGTTATCAACATATTAACAAAATGTTAGTTGGTTTGCTGCTTCTTGTCAACTGTTAAAGACAATTCATGATGTGGCATGTCGTGTTAATGAAACATTGAGTACAGCCTCAGAATTTGCTCTGCTGGTATAATCGAATAATCTTTTGAAGTCCAAAAATTAAGGGAGATTCATTTGGAGTACTGTTCTTGACATTGGCACAACTCTCATGTTTTTACCTAAAAACAGAAAGAATTTTTGACAACTCAAAAGGTTTTCTTATTGATGATATCGATATAAATGATAACCGACCATGCGGATTGAGTCTTTGCTTTGCTACAAGAGGGATTAGAGCCTTCATCGAACAATTACTGAACACCAAGTAACAATGTATTCATGCTAGTTTGCATATCCAAAGACATGCATGTCTTGGCTTGGCGAAACCCAGTTCTACACAGAGGGGTGGCCATTCCTTGTCATCAATCCCCTCTTTCAACTACGTGGGACTTTGAACAAAGCAGAAGTATTGATAATAGAATTACTTGTTTCCTTGTGTGTAGGACTTGTGTACAAATTCCTATTCCTGGGAAGTAGTTGGATGATTCTCAAATGAAGAGAGGTATTCCAGATTCTACATTTTGAACCTGAAACTTGACCACAATAGCCATCAAAATCCTCCTATTTCAGTGCCTTTTTATGCTCTCAACGTCAAAGCTTTAATCCCTATAATCTCAGTAACTTGAATGACTAAAATTCTAATATGAAATAAAATTCTAACCATTTAAAATGTAAGGACAAATTACAAAAAGGAAGAAAACCTAGAGCATTAGCTAGGATCAAAAAAATTTGAAAATAAATAGATTAATAACATGTAATAATAATAAATTAATTTTTCAAATATAAATATTCTAACATATATATCTTTCATCATTTTTCTTTAATGATTGTTGTTGCGTCCGCGTACTTCGGCCCCCGGTTGTTCAGAGTCTGAGCACTCCTTGCGTTCAAGGACGGACGGAAACGTGCAATACAAGAAGAACTGAGGAGGACAATGTCTCAGAAAGAAGAAAGAGGACGATGACTTTACGTGGAAAACCCCTGTTGCGTGAGAAAGGAAAAAAATTACGGTAACGGATGCTAGGTCCGAGAAATTTCACTATTGCGAAAACAGAATACAACAAGATACTATTGCACGATTCACTGCCACATAGAGTTACAAAGTGAAGAGTCTTGCTCTCTCTCTTTTCTCTTCTTTTCTTTTGGAAGTTGTTCACAATACGTGCTCCAAATAACCGTTGTTGGAATCCTTTCCTTGTTGCTTGAATGGGGTATTTATAGGAAAAAATCATGCCGTTGGCAAGGAGACACGTGGCACTGGCGTGTGCAAGGGCGCCTGCCACCAACTCTGCTGATGCGGCGTGTCAGAGACGCCTGCCACCAACTCTGCGTATCCAACGTGTCAGGAACCGTTAGACCTCTCATGATGGTGGGTGCTGTGAGCACCATGATTTCCTGCGATGGTGGCGTGTTGCAGAGAATACGTGTTCCTTAGTAACAGTAAATCATCTGAGCTGGCGTGCTCAGTCATTTTGGTCCCTCTTTTCCCTTGTCCTTAGAAAGCATTCTAAGTCTTCGCCTGGTCATCAGATTTATTGAGTTAAGTTCTCAGATGTTCCTCCCGCTAAAGGCCCTCGGGATTTCGTTGATGACGTCGATCCCTCGTGACGTTCTCGTGCCTTTTAGGTCAAATTGATCTCTTGGACCGTTGTCGCCATTTGGACTTCCTTGGACGCTAACCCAAGTCCTCAGACTTTTAATGCCATCTTAGCTTATTTGGCTAAGTTAGGCTTCTTGGCCCATCTTGTCCCCATAGTCCTTTTTGTTCCGTGGTCATAACTTTGGGCCTTCCTTTCTGGGCCTTGGGTGCCGGGAC
>JAOVVI020003588.1:1345-18862 GCA_028571085.2 Nepenthes alata | reverse complement strand
ATTGCCCACACGGCAGGATAATGAAGCGATACATCGAAGACAACCCTCTACGTTCTCCGGATTCAAGTGTTGCGTCAACAGATCCGGTTAACGTTCGCTTCCACTCCTTTATCTGAATTCTAACGTTACGGTCAACGAATCCAGTCAATGTTTATTTCTATTCTGTTCTTCGGATTCTAACGTTACGATTAACGAATCCGGTCAACATCCGCTCCGTTCTCAGGATTCTAACATTATCGTCAACGAATCTAGTCAACATTCGCTTTGGATTCAAGTTTTACGGTCAACGAATCCCATCAACACCCGTTTGGCTCCATTCTCTGAATTTAAGCGTTACGGTCAACGAATCCGGTCAGCGTTCGCTTCCACTATGTTCTTCGGATTCAAGCGTTGAGGTCAATAAATCATGCCATCGTTCGCTTCCACTCAGTTCTCCGATTTCAAGCATTATGGTCAATGAATCCGGTCAATGTTTACTTTCACTTCACTCACTAAATTCAAAGGATATGGCCAACGGATCCAGACAACATCCACTCCAGAGTAAAAAATAAAAGATAGTGAAATATGCATGGCAACGAAAAATGAAGACAAAAGCAACAGCAAGTTTTCTCATTAACTTCCTCTTTACAAGTTACACGGCCAACAGAGGCTAATACATGATAGTACCCTTGGGGAGAGGAGGAGAGTTGCAATAGGGTCCGCAATCCTCAAAAACAATTGTTGAGATTCGAAAGTGAGTAGACTCAAACCGACATCCCGCATGGAAAGGGATGACCAAAGCAGACTAGGCTTCATAACTCAAAACAGCAACGCCCGAGAACACAAACAGCCTGAGCTCCAAACCAGCAACTGGAGCGGAAGCTTCCCGGTGAGGTCGAATTCCCATGCCATCCCACCAGGCATCATGGAAAGACAATACTGGAAAATGTCGAAAGCTCCCCAATTTATAGTGCAGACGAAAGCACTAAATGCCAAGAGGCAACAGTGCTGGCAAATCTACAAAGAATCAAAAAGCAAGGAAATTGCCAATAACAGTGAAAAGGAGAATTAGGGACAGCCTGAGAAGACGGCATGACTAATTACGTCCCATCGTAAACACGTCGAAGGTCGGAGATCTAGGCCACTAGTATGGGGGGCTAGTGATGTCAGTAGTGGGATGTTGATAGTGAGCCGACAAAAAATGGGTAAGTGGCCCATAATTCATAGCAACCTATTTATTAATTGGACGATCAACGCTGTCATTGACCGAAAGAGCACCCTAAGTAGGCTAAACACAGCCCGAAATAAATATGACCTAGATCAGAATCAGCCCAAGTGCACATTCCCATACCTCAACGGTCGTTTGTCCTAATTTTTTGTACCTCAAATAATGGCAATATCTTTTATAACGAAAATCTCCCAAAATCAAAGCACATCCCACAATATCTCCACAGAATGAAGAAAATCCTCCTTTTTGACCATTACAACACACAATAGCGCCCGCACCCATGCTAGGGAAGGCAACGATCCCCACAATGGCGGGCATCCCACCTCACCAACTTAGAAAGGGGACGAAAGCACACGACTATAAAAGGCCACGGAGCTTCATTCTATAGGCACACCCTCTTGTATACGAAAACTAACAAAAGCTCTCAAAGCATCCCATCACTCTACTCTCTCTCTCTCTCTCTCTTACTAGTTCTCTATAAGCTTAATACTTAGAGAAACTGCTCTCCACGAGTATCCCACGACTAAAGCCACTCTCTGCAAGTACACCTCTAATCCTCACTCTCAAAATCCCATACCCGATATTCATCTTTGTATTCTCTATATTTACCTTATTATATTTAGAAGGTCGTTTATTGATTTGAGCATCAGAGTGTTTATAGTAAGACAACCTCCCACCATCACCTGACCTCTTGTTTGTAATTGTGGTGTGCAAGGTGCTTGGTGCAAAAGAATGGTGACCGGAACCAAAGAGCTTGTTCGACCTGAATCCATTCAAAGTTTGGATTCATGACATATCATCACATTATTTATTTGATATATATATTTAGAGATTTGATTTTATATTTACATATAAAATTAAAACTTCACATATTACATTATTGTTTACCAAATTCAAAGAAAGATCCTAAAGTATAAATCATTTAAAAAAGATATATTTTTCGCTACAGACTTTCCCATGATTTCCTAACAGGGGATAGAATAGCGATCACGATTACATGACTGGCGGACCTTGTCAATGGAGGACTGATCATTGTAAAATTAACAAAGCTTAACTTACTACATGGATTATCACTGTTCTCCATTTTGCAGTTCCCACAACATTCGTATAGTAGAGCAGATGCTATTAAGAGAGAACACTGACTCAGAGGTAACACGCTCTCTTCGGGAGGCTGATGCCTGCCCTCTCCAGAAGCTGAGCGGAAGCATGCTTTGACTTTGAAATAACTTCTCCCTAGCTCACGAAACAAGAAAAATTATGGTTAAATAAAACTAAATAAATAACACCACATTTCCCTTAATTTTAATATACAAAGATTATCAAGTCGGGGGAAAATGTGACGAGCAAAATAGCAGAACTTCTGTTTAGCGAGTGCCTCAGAATAACTGACAAAAACTAGTAAGCTTTTCTGCATACCTCATCCACAGTCAAAATCTTCCTGTCTTTCATGATCCACTGGCCATTGCAAATGACAGAGACAATATTTTCGCTTCGCATGCTATAGACAAGGCTAGAAATGCTGCAAATAGGAGAGAAGGATAGGAGAATCATAGTTTAAAGAGTTGATAAGAGATCCAATAATACCCCCACTTTTCCCTCTGAAAAGGGAAAAGAAAAAAGTACATAGTGAAGCTATACTAAGAAGTCACAAGGAACCAAAAGAAAATACTCAAAAAATTAGACCAAAAAGTATTTGAATATGATGTGAATCATAAGATCGAATTGAAGCAATTGAATGTCCGACTTGGGCCTATATGACCAATCAATAAAAACACTCCAACACTCCACCTTTGTCATAGATTCCATGAGCTTTTTGGCTGCTCTACACCATACAAAGTATGTGAGTGTGTGTCTCTATATATTATATCTGCAGGTCTTCTAGATCAGAATGCTTGCGCTTTAGTGATTATCACTTAGGAGAATTCATATGTTAACAAGTTTCACACAGGTGAAAGCACAAAAGTACTCATTTTAATACCTAAACGGAAATAGGCAAACATCAGTACATGCTTCCTATCAATTTGGAGATCAGGAAATTCTCGTGAACAAAAAAACACTGGTCTATGCTTCCTCTCTAAAACTTTTACCCAGAAACACATTGTACTGTCAGACTGTCCTGTAGGGACAATTTTGCTAAGGAGCCCCCTTTCAGACCGTCCTGTCCGGAGCCATCTACTGGAAACTGTTTTGATAAAGACTGTCTTGTCGGGAACAGTCCTACTAAAATACGTCTCATAGGTACCATCTTGCTGTGATGCACATCAGGAGCCACACAAAGGCGCCATGAGCAACCGGCAATTGCCATGCCAACTATGAATGTGCAAATTTGAGAACTGGTTGAATGTGGTCAAAGAAACTAATTGTATCAGTCAAGCTACATTAATCATGTCCCAAGGGCAACACGTCAAGAGAATAAACTTGAAACATCACCTCTCTATGAGAGCCCATTAACACCATGTTCATAAATGAACAGTTAATCTTGAAGACATTGATTCCACAAAAGTAGAGTGATTGCTACATAAAAGATATCAATCTAACACAAAGATAACGACTCTCAAAGAAGCAGCATTAACTCCTCAGAGGAATAACAATCAAAGAACCCCTTGAAAGTCATTGCATGATAGGCCTAGAGCCTCTATAACTAAGAAGTATCCTATAACACATAGGAGCATCTTTAGCTAGAGATCTAGGAACCTTTCTAGCTTCATTCACTTTATAGTTCAGAGCTTGTCCCCCAAAGTCACTTCTCCCTTGCAAAAAAAATTCTCTTTCAAGGCAAAATTGTGCCCTCCAAACACCTATCTCTCCATTATCTTTCTCAAACATTCTACTTCAGCAAGAGCTTTAACTAACTTGACTTTTGGGGTCAACTGAGGAACCAATTGCATGGTTTTAAACCCTCATTTTGATTGTAGTGTGTAGAAAGTTGTGAGATTATCGGAGCCCTTCAAAAAGTCATTTTGGTAGAATTCAAATTCATAATACGCATCATTAGCGCCATCTATGGGAACAATCCCAAAACAAACCCAAGAGAACCATAATAAAGGTATGGTGAACACTCAAGCCTACAGATATTACAGCCACATCTTAGGTTGCATTCCTATTGGGGATACCCCGTAGGACTATGTCACCCATCAAAATGACTAGTCAACTGCTAACAAAGACAAGGTTGCCATAGCAGTCCAAATCTACAAAATGACCCAAATGGTAAAATTATTATAGGAGAGAGTAAAAAACCAGACCAGTTTCCAACTCCCCCATGTGTCAATTTTCAAGAAAATGTCAAGAGAAGTGTAGCCACTTAAAGAAGGCACTTGAACAGCTGACATCTTCTAGACCGAATCTAGCCCACAGTGGAGCAAAGGCTTCCCCATTTGGGTGGACAATGAAGATTAAAAAATAACTCCAAAATGTTGTAACCTGATATCTAAATGGCAGTGAAATTAAGTCATGCAGAGATGAAAGGTCATGCGCTACCATCCCTCAAATGCACCTTACAACGTTAGCACCTCCAATCTTGAATGAGAATGTTGGGCCAAGAACTTCTCGTAGCACTTGCAAATCAGCCACCTTGGTAGACATAATGGAGAATCTTAAAGATTGAAAACTGAATCTTTGTAGGAGAAGTGGTACGTTGGACCGTCCTAATAAATAAGACAACTATGACTTCCTTCATTATAGAAATTCTGGAATGTCGATTCCCAAAAACTTCAAGATATTGACATTGAAGCTATATGATAGAAGTACTGATCCAATAGATCAACTAAACCACTTCCAAACGGTCTTAAAATACCAAGCCTTAGGGGATGCAACACTTTGTCAGTGTTACCTCTTAACGTTGAAAGGACGAGTTCAAAGTTGGTTCCATTAGGTAGAGCCAAACTCAATAAAATTCTTCTAGGAGCATCCTCAAACTTTACAGCACAATTATTCTGGTGGGAGGAGAAATATCCCTAGCAACTTGTTATCATCAAATAGACTCCATGAAAGAGCTTGAAGTACTATTTGTCACCCCTAAATATTGAAGATAGGAGGATCTCTAACTTCACAAATGAAGTCAAACTCAACACCTTCATTGCCATTGTATAGCTAGGGGGCTTTTTCTTCAAGCTTATGCAACAGTATCTCCTGAACTTCCTGATCTTGGAGGCACCAACAAGAGCTTACATCACTGCTGAGGAAGCAAATACATCACAAGAACTCTAGAGTGTCAAGATTAGATTCTTGCCTTACGAGCAGGATGAAAGAAGCAAGAGACGCAATAAAGAAGCAGAATAAAGTTACGACCAGAAGTAGCACCAAAATGTGTCAGTCTTACTGTGCCCAGCTCAGCAGGATAACTCCACTCTCTTCACATAATCTAGATCTACCATCCTAGGGAAGACCATACAAACAGAAGCCCTGGTTGTCAAAGGTCCAATTGTCAAAACTGGAATATTAGTCCAAACTAAGGGTAAAGATGGCTAAGCCACTGATCAAAGTAAGATAGCCCAAGCCAGTTGTCTTGCCTGACCTGCAAAAGGTCCTCAAACATACAAGGACACCCGAAAGTCATATAAAAGTCAACAAGGTCCTAGCAGACCTATAGACGTAGCATGAACCAACCAAAAAGATCACACCAACTAAAGCGCGACACTAGTCATCAGCCATTCTTCCAACCTCAGAAGATAGTAGCACTCAAGAGCTAACATCTAGATAAAGACCCTGCAGAAGCTCGAAGTTTTCAACCAACCAATAAAACGATCTACTCATTGGGCAGTTCAACATCAGGATTCAGGCCCAACCCACGACAAAGGGACAGGCACCAGAAAATTTTGATGTTGGATAAACCAACTCGGATATTGCCAAAATGACTGATGCTCCAACAATGGAGCCAACCATTTCAATGCCAACGATTGATCCTTCTTGTGACGCTTATTCAGGTAACAAAATACCAGTCAACCCGCCACTCTCACAAAAATCTAGACGAGAACAAAGTGATAGGGTTAAGAGGCAGATATATGAAGAGGATGGTCGATTGGTTTGCTTTAAGTAGAGCGATATAACTAAGACAATATGACTATAGAGAAAAAAGAGTCCTTTTCGAATTCACCAGTCCAACTCAAACAGAATGGACATGTAATCAAGACAAAAGTGAGGACTTCAAGTTAGTCTCATGCTAAAGATTCATGCAAAAAAAGAGCTGAGATCCAGCCGATTTCAAGATAAAGGCAAACTAACACCCTTAAAGCCCAAATTCGGCCTTCAAGACTAACGCTAGTGATGGGTTTAGCAAATAAATGATAAGATTAGGACCCATGATCCCCAAAGATTCCAGCTCCACTAAGTCTGAAGTACTGAGTTGCTGAGTAGCTAAATAGCAGCCCAGCCAAGCCATCCAACTGTCAAGTCGTCAATCTTCTGAGTCGTTGAGTGACGGAGTGACCGGGTGGTCGTGCTCCCGAACCGCCATGTCGCCCAACTTCTGAGTTGCTTGGATGCTGAGTTGCTGAGCAGTCAGTCTGCCATGGATGACATGTTAGAATGCCACTCTTATAAACGTAGCAGCAATGGAAGGTTTACTAGGGTCAAAATAGAATACTACTGGGACTAATTCCACGATTACAGATTACTGTTCTTCATGGTTCCACTGAATAAGTTCAGTCATTCACATCCACAAATCTTGCAGTCATCAGTGTGGACAATTTCTACTGCGTTTTATACTCCAGTCAGCTGCCAGCCAAACGTGTCTCCTCTTGCTACAAAATAGAAATGAAAATTGAAAATGCTTACAACATGGGGAAGGACCAACTTTGGCGTGCTAACTATCTCCATTAAGCAAATGGCTACATTACTTTGATAATACAAAATGACCTACAAAGTACAATATCCCGAATTTTCATCTAATTTATTACAGATAAAATTATTATTTTGGATTAAATTGGGTGCTTTGGATTAATGATATTATTGAAAATTTGTTAGGCTGACACCGGAAGTCTACCTGTGATTTTACCCGAGCCCCGATTCAGACATTGGAATAAAAGCTATATATATATATATAACAATAATAAATAAATAAATATAAAGAAGAAGGAGAAGAGAGAGAATGGCACAGCGGCCGGTCGCCAGCAAGTCAGAAGGCAGCGCGAGAGTGCAACAGTGAGGAGACATCGCCGTTGCTGCCATCACCGGTTAGGGAGCGCGGTGGTAGGAATGGAAGGAGTCGGGAGCCGAAGGAGGCAACCGTTAGTGTCACCATCGCTGCCAAATGAAATACATAAAATTGTGGCAAGTAAATCCTTTCATTTTCTTCATTGATGTTGAATCGTTGTTTGCATGTGTGGATTTTGAGAAAAATTGGTTAAAATTGTGATTTCGGTGATTTTTGGTGGAGGAGGCTTGTGGTCAAAGGAGGAGAGAGAGGGTTTGCGGCAGCACTGGCGAGGGGATTGCTCGCCGGTGGTCGGCGATAGCCACAAGGGGTAGAGGAGTCAGCGACACTCATGGCAGCAAGGTTTGCGAGAGAGAGAGAAATGGCTGAGGCATGGGCTTCGCGCGGTAGGAGAGAGAAATGCCTGATTCGGGTACCCTCAAGCATCCTTTTGACAAATCTACTTGGAATGAAGTTAATACAATAAATCTATAAACCCCATCTTTGATCTGATTTAGCATCTGAAATATTTTGGATACTGTTTGAAATTTTTACTAACATATATATATTTTTATATACCTGATCTGTTTAATCTAGACATGTATGTTTGGTTCATTGGTTGATTTGGATGTTTCTGGATTGGATTTTATGATTTTGGAGGATTTACTATTTTTCTGAAAACCTGAGAAATTTATTGGACACTGTATATTTTTATATTAGTATATTTGTATGAAAATAAGCATAAAACTTTGCATAGACCGTACAGTCATATGTATGTGCTGGATTGTAGTCACTACATTTGGATTATTGGATATTTAAGCTAGCTCCCAACGAAAAGATTTATTTGAAAATTCCTTTACACCTATAAGAAAGGCTTGGAGTAGTGATCATTCCCATTTGGATGATTTGATTCGATCTTATAATATATTTAGACGTCCTAATATATCTGATAAACTTAAGGATTGCATCCAAAGCCGCGGATGACAAAACATAGTGAGTAGCCTTACCCATGAGTATAGAGTGCATGGGTAACCATACATGTTGGCCTAATTTATATTTGATTTGGCCTAAGGTTATCAGGGTTATTTGTAATCCTTCCTTAAGTTAGTCTTTAAATAATCAGAACTCAAATTTGATACATAATTTATATTTATGCATAGATTTGTATTGGGTTTTGATTTGGATTTGGATTTGAGATTCGCCGATTTTGCCTACAGTTGGGCCTTAATATGTTTAATATAAATTATTTTGACTATATGTTTTGATCCGAATCTTTAGGCTATCTGTTGCGACGCTGCTTTGGCTTCTGCGTACACTATTGGATCATTCGGTTATCGGATTATACCCCATATCACGAGCTAATCGGGTCTTGGATCTAAACTTGGACTTGGATTGGACTTTGAAATTTGCTATTTGCCTATTAAAATCGGTCTGAATTACTTCTATTTTGTTTATATATATATATATATATGTTCCGATGATGATTGTTTTCTGATTTGGATATTTGTTTTGAATTTGGATATTTGATTTGAGAACGAGACTACCATTAGATTTTGAATCTTTAATTTCTATTGGATTTATTATATCGGCGATTTGGATTTATTTTATCATTTGAATAGATATTAATCCATTTGACCCTCCCTTCGATTTATTGGGTTCGTTTTGTTTAAATATGATAGTTGCTGGGCGTTAAAGTCATGTTTTATGTTTTACCCCTTTAGAATTGAAGATTCTGATACATTGTAGGAGTAAAGATGTGATCGGTCAACTATACATTCGATTTGGTAAGTTTTAGTTCTATTACAATTTAAATTGGTATTTGATTTGATTGGAATATGGAATTGACCGAATATAGGCCCATGGTTATATTTCAGGAATAGCTTGGATATTATATTATATTTGATTATAATTTTTGGTTGAATTGTTACCTTCCTTACGATAATTGTAGAGCAGGTCGTATTTATTTTGTTCAAACAGTTGTCCGATGAGATCCTGTGTGAATTCTTGATTTGTTGGGTTCTATGTACTTGATTTGTTACACTCGGATTTTTGGATTTAGCATTATTTGTTGAATTTATTTAAAATTTTAAATTTTAAAAATTACAATTAATTATTTAAATTGACTTGCTTCGTCTAGATTCGTAACACAAAGTGCAGTCAATTTAATAAAATTTTATGGCAAATAAAGCAGTATAAAATTGAAGAAAATAACCACATTAGACCCCAAAACAGGCAAAAACAGCTAGTAAAAGCCTGATAAAGACAACTGCAATACAGACACGTAGCAAGTGGGTCACCTATCAGGAAAAGAATGAATTCTATGTGATAATAGATGTAAAGAATCACTGTATGTAAGTAGTTAGGGAAGTTCCATACCAGTCATGAACAGGGGCCATAGTCCACAGGGAAGAATCGACAATGACCATGTCAGCCTACCAGATAGTGACCATAAACATTATCAGCCTAAACAAATGAAGCAGCATTGAGACAATGATCTTTTTTAATTTTAAGATAACGCTCAACCATTCAAACTGTGATTGCATGAGGCATTAAGAACTTGTGCAACACGATTCAGCTAAACATGCCAACATATTGAACATTTCAGCAGGCATGTTTTCTCTTGTTAAGTTGTAACTGCTGTTGTCAATAATTGTTTCTTTCTATAGAAAGGTACTTAATGAAACACGGGCAACTCTAAAACTTTTTTGAAACCAATGGGGTCATCAGGAATGGGCTTCCTGTTCCCTTCATTCCCTTTCCTATTTTTTCCATTTTCATCAGTTTTGGGATACACACATTAGGAATAGCAAAGACTGCTACATATTAGGTTAATGATCCTAATGATCCCACCACGGATAGAATGCAGAATCATGAAGACAGGAATGGTTAAGATAGAATCATACAAATAGTTAATTTAAATGCAATGTAATCTTTTACTGGTGACGTAAGTCCATAATTGTTTTTCAATAGAAAGGGAATGGAATTAAACGGCCATGGGATTCATTCCATCAATCCTATTACTGTTGTGCAAACAAAGTCTAAGATTTGACCAGATTCCAAAAATATAAGGGCTATGACTTCACGATTTAGCCACAACATTTTTCTTGCTTCGTTTATATTTCTTCTTAATAGGAATGACAACAAAACTTCCAAACATATATATGTGATGTCGGCAAATGAAGCAAAAGTGGTCTAAAGCTGTCAGAGAAAACAATCTAACCTTCTTTCCAACCTCAAGTGACCCTATTTCATTGTCCCAGAGTACTGTTTTAGCACCATTTATTGTTGCCAGTTTAAGAACAACTTCAGCAGGGAGAGCAGTAGGATCAGTTGTTCCTTTTGAAACTACTTCACATACTTTGTTAATTAGTGATGCTAGGTACATCTCATCAACTGCACAGGGATAATAATTGATAACCCAATTAATTTAACACAGAATTGATACTACTTGGATGACCACACAAGAAAAAACAAAGACATATCTTAATGTCAAAATTCATAATCCATGAGACAATTCTCAGTATGGAAAAAGATAATGTGAAAACAAATGAGTAGCTTCTACGAAGGACTCATACATCACAATGTTACATCCTATGTTTATTCAACCATTGATGACAACACTCTTTGCAGCAGAAACTATGTTCACATTCAATTGAGAAATTGAAAAGGTTTCACTAGGAAGGGTACATCCTTGTGTTAACCAGAAAAGCCTGATTTTCTTTTCTCTTTCCCCTTTTCCTGTTCTACATGTATCGTGTTGTATTCAACGGTATGAGTTTTCCTTACATTATTGGCTGGGAGCTCATCACTGCCCTAAAAATGAAGAATATTAGCAAAAATGACAGAACTACTTCAAGAAACCAGCCCCCAGAGCCCCAATAATAGAAAAAGGGGCGGGGAGGAGGGGGGAGTGGACAAAGGATTGACCAAATTAACCAGCCTCAATCATGCTACTGAAAATATTATTCTACATATAGAAAAAAGAAAGGTTCAAATGTGAAGTCAAACTAGAACAAATACTACTGTCCATTTGTTTGAGTGGCGCTAGACGCATATTTTAAAGAAATTTGATCGAGACGGGGGTGGCTCAATACCCATGCTCATCCTATTGTTTGACGGTGCACCATCAGTTCCCAAAGAGACACAAACTCCAGCTTGAAGCATTTTGTTTACAGGCGCAAAACCAAGCATCCGCATTGCTGAAGCTGGACAGTGAGATACTTTAACTCCAGCCTTTGAGAGAAAACCAATCTGAAGGTAAGATAGCAGATGATCGTTATCATATTTATCATACAATAGGAACTAGCTATAGAAGGAAACATGAATAATTGATAGCACAAGAATATTCTTGTGATCATAAGTTCATAAGACGAAATCTATTGGACTTCAAAAGCAGAAGGAAACCACCATTTGCAATGCGGTTAAATTAGTTAATAGAATGGCTAAATAGAAAAGTGAGCAATCCTGGCCTCGCAAGACAGAATCAAGTTTTGTCATATCACGTGCTCAGTTAACTACTACAACAATCTGGAAAACCTTAATCGGGCACCATCTGCTCACCACCAACCCACATAGCACTTCTGGTTCTAAGAGAGATAAACTCTACTCACAGCAGTAGGCTTTTGCAGAAAGTCTCTTCTGGTTTTGATCTTCTCAATTAGCACCGCCAGTCAGTCACACTTGAGCATTGTAGTTGTAGCAGTAAGTCCTTGTGGTCAAAGTCCTCCAATTTTTAGACATTCAAAATAGCCGCAAGAGCACAATAATCAGTAGAGTTGACTAGAAACTGACCACCTGTAACTGTTGCCCCCCTATGGATGCTAGGGAATAGTGGTGATGATGTCAGAAGGCCCCTCTTTCAGCCAAACAATAAGACATTTGAGTACATTGAGTGATCAACATGTTAAAAGGACATCTTTTATGTTAATGGTTCTCATTGTTTCATAACCTCTCCAACATCTGCAAAAGCACCAAAAAGAAACAAAAGAAAGAAAGACAGCAATAAATGTTACCTCATCATCATTGACCCAAACAGTGTGAGCTGAGAGCAGATTATCTTGCAGGAAACCTAGTTTCTCCAAATAAGTAACTGTTCCATGATCAATATTTCGAGTATCCACCACAAGTTGATTCTCATACGGGATTTCAGCAATGTGCTACATAAGAAAAACATTGAATAAAGAACTTCAAAACACCAGTGGCACGTGAACTTCGAAAACAGCTGGATCTATTAGAAATAGAAGTACATTACATCACCACAGGACGATCAGGTAATAATATCCTGTTTTAATAACACCACAATTCTTGCACTAGTTTTCAGAAGTAGTCAGAAGCATGCCTTTGGATCTCATTAAAAAAAATACAAAAGAATATGTTGCAACATTGAAATTTAAGCGCCATAATGAAATATCCCAAGAAGAACATTTCTGAGAAAATAAAGCTAGATCCCATGCTGTAAAACCTTTTACTACCAGAAAGTTCCATTAGTTATATGCCTTAGTAAAAGTTGCACATCTCATACCCCCTAATCACTGAACTGGCAATAAATAATCTTCAGTCAATACAAATTCATCCCGAATCTGGAATTCCTGAATATGCTTAACACACAATTTCAACTTCACTATGACATAGGATTATGGGAACATATTTAGCATCTGTTTCCTCTCTCCTTTTGATTTTTCCCTCTCAGCTAAACAAAAGAAACTTCAGCATGAATAAGACTACACAGATGCAAGGATAAATGTACATGGTCATGGAAGTTCATCAAAGGGTCACAGGAATATCAAAACCCTATACTATCCAACTTCAGCTATGGACCAAATCAAAAGCAGGAGAACCTTATTGGAGTAAAATAACACATAAAAGACCAATTTAATACTGGCTGAACAGAAAGAAGCAAATATTCTAATCAAGTTACATCAAACTTTTGCTAAGCCTATCAAGCCTAATACAATTGATCCTAGCATATGATTATATCCTGATCAATGGATTTGGTTAGAAAAAGTAATGCAAGCCCAAGATGAAGTTAGACTCACTGCAAACATACATTGATTGAATTCAGGGTCATAATTCTGACATGAGCAATGCCAAGACTGTCTTAGCTTGCTGATAAAGAGGCACAACACAAGTCATTTGGAGGAGACTCTAGAGAGATTATAATGCATATATATTGATGAGTTGAATAAAATTTGAGTGATTATAATTCTCTTCTCTCTATTGATCTCTGCTTCTGTTCTCTCTGTTTCTCCTCCTCCGGTTTCTTCCCTTTCTCTCAATTTTTTCTCCTTCCCTTCCCCTACTTTCCCCCTTTCCCTGCATGAGATTATAGCACAGTTTTGCAAAATACCGCAAATTACAGCGAACTATTTTGCAAAAAACCCAGTGCCTATCTTCTCCAAAAGAAACCAAAACACCAAAATGAGGTCAAACTTTTCTCCACAACTGAAGCAGATAACAAAATGGTCCATGGAAAAAATATCTGGAGCTTGGTAAATCACTAATTTACTCCAAAATCATGTAGAAAACTACATATTGACTTTTGTATAAATAACAAATACAGTACTAATATTTTTTCTTCATTTTTGACTAAATTTGCCTATACAATGTCTGTAATCCAAAAAAAATGGGTGAGAGAGAGCTAAGGAAAAATAAGCTGAGACTTACCATGTGGATTCCAGTATTCATTTCCTTTGATGTATTCCTTGTTTCAATTAGCAATTGATCAGTTGCATTCATGATCTGCCTAATACCAAACCATATTCTAATACGCCCATCTGCTGCATTATGGTGCTTCTTATAAAGTTCTTTCTGAAACTGTGACCTTCAAACAAATACATCAATTTCGGAAGATATATGAATTTGTCTCCTTTTGAAATACAATAATATGGACATGCACCCACCTCAATACATTGTTTGGCAGTTCGTGTGCTCCATGATGCTGGCAAACCATCACCAGAGTCCATAATTGACTCCGTCAAACATGCACGCAAGCCCAATAATTCAACTGCTCTTGCCATTTCAGATACATACTGCCCGCCTGCTTCAGCAAAGCAAGTCACCTGAATTTACAAATCAATACAAGTAAAGAAGCTGGCAACGAAGCAAGTCACCATATCTGTAGGAATGCTCAAAAGGAAAAACCAAATGGCAAAGAACCACCATAGTGAAGCTTAATTATACACTTTGAAAAGAAAATTTTGTGAAATGGAAACGGATATGAAAACATCGCCCCATATTGGACATATCAGTATTGCCCCCCATACCATAGCAAAATTTTGATACATTGCCGTATAGACAGTATATCGCCATATATCAACAGATATTCAAAATAATAGCCATTATACCCAATATTTGGCCGATATATTAAATATTATTTGTCTATCAGTTTATGACTCTAAGAAAAAATCTTTCAATGCATACGATACCAATGCACATTGTATGCTATGTCTAATACTGATATAACAATGACTAATACCTATATGGATATTCATGATTGGAAGTTCATTTTTTGAATTAAGAAAACCTTCATGTGATTAGAAGATCAGACAATTTTCTGCAGAAAGCCATTTCCAGACCTTCATGTCAGGTGTTAACACAGAAAACTTTCATGCAGCAACTCATACATTTGTTTGGACTTTGGAATTACATTTATTCTACAGCCTAGTTTGTTGTAGCCAATCAGTATTCAAATTGAACTAGTGACACCCAATTCAATGCACCACCAAACACAAAAATTCAATCGTATGCAATTCCAATTCTAAATCCAGACATATACATTAACAGAAGCTGCAGAATAACATACGCCAGAGTGAATGAGTTCGATTCCACAGAGCAAAGTAGAAATGTAAGAATCTTCCTCCGTCATATGGGACTCATATGGCCAAATGCGATCGTGTAACCATGTCATAAGATCAACATCGTCTGCTATTCCCCTGCCCAGCTGTTGAGATGTGTGCACATGTGTATTGATGAATCCTGATTAGAGCATCAAAATATATATTTTACCCCTATGCTCAACAAATCTTATATGCAATATTCTACATAAAATTTATCAAAGATGAACTGTTTAATATGTAAAATAACACCTCTCTTTCTCAGTATTGTTAGGTAAAGTGTGCGCATCAGTATTGATAAATCCTGATTATTGCAACAAAAAGTTATTTAACCCTTATTCTCAATAAATCTTATATGCATATTACGTTACATCATACGAGGGTGCTTCGTACTATTCTACTTATAAATTCTCAATGTTGACTTCTTTAATTTCTGAAAATAGCTCCTTTCGTCTTCTTACAAAAAAAAAAAAAAAACCTCTCTTTCAAACTATCTTTAGATGAACTGTCATCTTCATAAACAAATTCTCAACCAATTTCTCCTCCTCGTCCCTCCCTGCCCCTCTCTCGTTTTCAATTACAACTTGCATATGCGACACTCTTAACAACATAAATTCACTTAATTACCAAGCCTACACTCCTTTCGATGATATTTTTATCAATTTTAGAAACAGTAAGGATAGTTAAAAGGTGATCAGTCAAACATTAGAGAATTTACATAGGCTAATTTCTTTCAAGAATAGTCTATCCTACCTTACAGAACATCACTCATTTAAGATTTATTAAAATAGTAAATTGAACATCTCTATCCCACTACATGAATATTTCACTTCGTTATTTCTGCAAATGGCAAGAGTCACAGATTAGTTTCCAATAATCAGCAGCACCTAAAAATATTCATAAGAAAATGGCAGAGGGACATACCCGGAAGCAAGAATTGGCCATTTAGATCGATGGATTGCTGAGCACGGGAAGCGAACCGGTTGAGGATATCGGAAGATTGACCGATGGCTTTAATTTTATCACCCTCGATGACAATTCCGCCGTTTTGGAACACTCGGCCTTCAGTATCCATGGTGACAATGACGGCGTTGTGGAGCACCGTCACTGAATTGGACTTGCTAGCCGCCATAACCAACACTCGTCCGTTCCCAGCAAATGCAAGTCTCCCTCTCTCTCTCTCTCTCTCTCTGTGCTATTCCCACACAACCCCGTTGCGCTGAATGCTGCTGGCGCGGTCTACGTTGTAGGGTCAGATTGAGGGGACCCCTGTCCGTTTATGCGTCTATCTCGGTTATACGCCGACGGTATATGTCTTAGCCAGGGTTTTGGCATGCCTTTTCTATCCAAGCACAACGTTGGTGTACAGTAGTAGTATCCAAATTAAACCATATAAATTTTTATATCATTAAATTAAAAAAATAAATAAATTTATTTAAATTTTAATATTATACAAAAATAAATACTCATTAAAAAGTTGGGTCTTAATGTTAATATAAAAGGCTAAAAAGTACAAAATCATTATATGAAAGAATAAATTTAAAAAAAAAATTTATATCCGATTAATATCTTTTATTATTAATTACTTATTTATATTTTCATATTTTTAATTAGCAACTTTCTTATATTTAATATACTCAATATCGATATAATTTTTACATTTATGTCCCAAAATCAACCTAATAGCAAACGTATTTAGATTATACCTTGTACCACGTTCTCAATGAGAATAAATGTACAACACATTTTTGTAGTTTAAAAATTTGGATCATGACAGTAATATTAGACTATAGTGCTAGTCTAAGTAACATCACAACTGATTACTCAAACAATTCATACGGTCTATCAAATCATAGTAACTTCTCTTGAAGTTCTTGAGAGAATGGTGATTGAACTAAAAATCTGAGATAAACCTTTTGATAGGCTGAAAAAATGGATGGATAATCTCATTATTTAGTTAAAATTCCTAAAAGTGATGGCCAATGACCTAACTAATAATATTCATGACTCAACAAAATGTTATAAAAAAATGCTGAGCTCATTAATAATGTGAGTATTCTAATACACACTGTCATGACCGATAGTAATGCCTTCGACAATGGGAGAGTTAAGTTTTTGAAACCTCGCTTATATAATGGTATACATAATTCAAAGGAGTTTAACAACTCCATATTTAATCTAGAACTGTATTTTAGAGGTGCTCCTATGGATTCAGATGAGGCTAAAATTTTATGACGACAATGCATATGATCAGTGATGTTAAACTATAGTGACACACCAAATATGAGAAAGTTTTTCAAAAAAGATCAAATTTTGACTTTTGATAATATATTAAGCGCGCTAATAAC
>JAOVVI020003587.1:0-18863 GCA_028571085.2 Nepenthes alata | reverse complement strand
AATAACAAAGGGTTTTGCAGCTAGGGCTTTTCTCGGGCCAGTAAATAAAGGAGTTTCTTATACTAAGCCAGCAAGCATTTTAAAAGGTTCGAATGTGTATATAGTCGGAGTTACACAGAACTACGTAGTTAAATTATAAAGGGATTAATGAATTATGATACTAAATTCAAGTCTACCCAATTGTAGGGATCACCCCTTGAGAGAGGAATAACTGCTGAAAACGATAGCTGACCTCCATAGGAGAAATAATATTCCCAAATATGTCAGCTAGTCCTAATTAATAGCAAATCAAATGTTTATTGGGCATTGTAGGGAGAACTTTACATACCAGTCACCACCCCCCCCCCCCAAAAGGAAAGGAAAAAACTGTGGTTTCTACTGGATAGATTGCAAGAAATTTTATAATAATTAGTCATATTTTCATTTAAATTATCATATACTATTAATTGATTATTGAAAATATATAGTCGTAACAAATCTCATTTGTTAATTCAATATTTAGATCAAAAAATACTTTTTGGTGAACATGTTTATTGATATGCAAAAAAAAAAAAAATTAATATTATGGTTGAATTAAACTGTTAGGAAAAATGAACTCTTGATTGGATGTAATTACAAATAGAAGAAACTCACTTTTACAAATCAAATGAAAATTTTCTATATTCTTTTTACTTTCATTTTTTTGAAATTGGCCAACCTTTCTTATTTTTTGGATGAAATGATCTGTTCACATGGTAGACTAGCCTCACACTATTCAATTGATGGATGTAATTATCTTTGATCAATTATTGAGTTGAGCTGATCTATTATGGACGTTTATCAAATTTACTTAATTAAATATATATATATATATATATATAATTATATATATTGTTTAACAATTAATAGATAATATTCCTGAGAACAAATCATTGGTGAAATAATCTATACAAATATTGATATACTTTACTAATGTGTTGGAGGAGGATCTTGCAATGAACAAATCCAACTTATTTTAAGTGGGCTTTAGCGAGTGGCTTGGTTTGTTACGCCTCCTTGTTCCTTTCGATACTTCTTCTTTGTTCTGGAAAAGCCGCGTATACTCCTCTTCTCAAACTTAGTCGTAATTCGCCACTATATCATCTATATTCTATCCCTACAAAAAGTTGTTAAGAGCAAGTGAAGCTTTCGAGTGAGAACCTTATATATCTTTTTTCCATTCTGAGGTGGGGGATTCGGAAAATGGACAATCCGAAAGACCAAATTGTTGATGTGAGATCAGTTGCTGAAGCAATCTCCGTCGACGATGAAGGCGTTCCTATTTACCAAATTGAAAGTCTATGTATGCGTTGTGGCCAAAACGTATTCCCTCCTCCTATCTTCGCACTCTTAAAATTTGATGCTTTGCGTTGTTGCTGCTTGTTCTCTCTTTCTTTGAATGAGATATGAGATGGGCAATGCAGTATCTGATTGACGGGCTTCTTGGTAGACAATTTCATTGGTTCATGATGATAGCATAAGCATGTTAATTTGCTGTTATTATCGTATGATTTGTTTTGGTTTGTTGTGAAAAAAGGCGTTCTTGGTGATTGTTATGCCTTGAAAATAGGGTGAAGAATCTTTTTCTTGTTGAGGATAGGATTGAATGAAGTATGTTAGAATTCTATTTTTTTTAACGCTCCTTTTGAATGATTTTGGTAGGGTATTACCAGGCTTTTGCTTACTCTGATTCCTCACTTCAGGAAGGTGCGTCTCTTATATATGGAATGTTTATTTTATGAAGCTAATTGCATAATTCAAGCCTCTTTGGTGTTCTGCTCTCTGTATCTCTTGCTTCCTTGTCCCTTTTCTGGCTTCGAAATATACTCCGGTTAATTTTTCTTTTAACATTGAATTTTTTGGGAACTGCAGATTTTACTGTCAGCTTTCGAGTGCCCCCATTGTGGTGAGAGGTAATGATGATTATCAGGCCTGGTGGATGTTATGTGCATCTGTAGGGAAAAAAAATGATTTTTATAGCTTCATCTAGTGGGTAAGAAGCAGAACTGTACATGAAGAGGAAGCAGCCTCATTTATGTTTTTCTGTCTGCAGGAACAATGAAGTTCAGTTTGCTGGTGAACTCCAACCCCATGGATGTTGTTACACTCTAATGTTTCCAGCCGGAAACCTGAAGGTTTTTTTTTCTTCATTCTTGCCTTGTACAGTTTTCTAACCAGTTAAGCTTCTTTTTGCTTATCGATGAAGCTTCTAGATTTCAAAAATATTGATTGGCCAAATGGTGGACTTTTTCTTAGATTAACTTCATGGTATGGTATAAGGTTACGGCTACTCTAGTTGAAAAAATGACTGAACTGCTTTTGAATTTTCAAATTTCAAATAAGGCGTGGCGTATATTTCAGTCTTGGAGATTCTTTGTTCCTTGTCATGTCAAGATGTTTGATCTCATAGATATTCTGGTTTTTTGGAGTCTAGATAAATATTCAATTATATGAGAAAAGGATGCATTATTGTTCCTACTAGGTGGTGTGGCTATTTTTTGGGTGCTGAATGAGACCTTGAGATCTGAGCTGAAGATTGTGTTTATAGAATTTGCTGTTCATTCTCAGTTTAGGATTTGATTTCATTTTCAAGTGGTTAAGGGTAGGCTTCTCACAATCCTGGCAGAAAATCTTAGTTGCAAAGTTGCAAACACTAGTTTCAACTTCATACAAACTTTTGAAGACTGTTTTATGAAACATTTTTCCTTCATATGAAACATGTTTCCTTCAGTGTTTATTACTTATCTTGATATCTTTTGAGTTCAAGCTTAACTTAAACACGCAATGAGGTCGTCGATTTTTTATTCTCTCTCTTTTCCTTTGTTTTCACTTGCCTCTGTACTTGCTGTTTCGCAGCTGTTCCCAGTGTTTATGAGGAACATATTCTTGCTTTCTATTGATGGCTTGTTTTGAATGATTTTGTTATAGTGTCAGACTGATGGTGTTCATTGCAGATGCTCAATAGACAAGTTGTTAAATCAGATTCTGCAACTATCAAGGTACTTTTGTGCTTTTCACATGCCAGTTTTAGAATCAAAATGCTTAATTCTTATTTTTCTGGTTCTCCTTGTATGATAGTGGCATGAAGCAATGGCCTTTTGGAATATTACTTTGCAAAAAACACCAAGAGGGTATCGGCTGCACAAAAGGATTGCTAACAGAGGCAATCAAGGGTTATAATCTCAATTATTATGAATTGTATGGCCTTAGTATTCAGATCTGGGTGATTATACCTGATAATTTATCATGAAGCATGGTTCCGAGTAACTGATGGCCTTGTGAAGATAATACAGAAACGGCACATTATCTTTGAGATATGTTATCCTATCGGGAACTTCAATTTAATCCCACTCTTATCCATGTGGATATCCACAGAGCCTTACTGCCATTTTCTTTGCCACTCTCTTGGAATTTTTTTCAGGTTATTTGCTTGTTTGTGTGAAAGTTTGTTCAGGTTCTTTGCTTGTTTGTATTCAGTTTGCTTGTTTTGCACATTACTTCAGTCTGAATGTTTGCATGTTAACAGCATTAGCAAGGAATATGAATTATGCTCATCAAATATCAAAAGTCTTGTAGTAAAAGGCCATAAATAAATAAAATAATAATTCTAGATTGCTCTTGAAGGCAGGATATTGGAATGGATGTTTGCTTGACACCACGATTGCAAAAGCTTCACAGCTCATTCTTATCACTTTGTCAAATATGAAACTCTCAAAATAAAATAAAAGGATGAGAGGTGAAGATATCATTCCATCCAGTACATCCTCTCCCTCAGTAAGTCCAATCAGAAATCAAAGAAATACAAAATTGAGAAAACTGATTTTGAACTCTCCCTGGATTCTTAGCAAGGATTCCTTTGCATGGTCTATGATCACAGTTGACTGAACAGAATTTTCGGGATGCACTAATGAAATCATGGAGGAAATGGGGTGAGGACATCAATTCATATCCTGGATTATTGGTGCATGTTTTCGACTATTGTGGGCTTGTTTCTACCTGTCTTTTAAGTTTAAAAACTTGTCATTTCTTAGAGTTCACCTAAATTACAGAACGCTATTGAGATGTTTGCCAAACAAACTTTGTTTTCATCTAGTGACTTTCTGATACTATCTTTCTCAATTTCTCAAGTAAAAGGCTCTTCTATTTACTGTGTGATTACTTTTGCAGATTCCTGAACTAGATTTTGAGATCCCCCCAGAGGCTCAGCGTGGCAGCCTGTCAACAGTGAGTTTTCATTTTTTCTTCCTGCCTTCTATTATAAGTTCTGCATGAGAAACTATTGGTGAAAGTGGAATCACTTATTTTATAACTTCAGTTTTCTCCCAAAAATGAGGATCTAAGAATCAAATGCTGAAAACTCAAGTGATATCGTGACCCTGGATCACCCTTATTTTGAGTGGTAGCATATAATGTCAGAGGAAATCGAAAAAATGGGATGGCTCTGCTGATGGTAAAAGGTTTTAAAACCTTTTGTCGTAAAACTTGAGGCACTTCTGTGGTATAATTGTGCTCTTCTTCTTGTTTGTACTCCATTTTGATATGTTGATTGTAGATTATTAGAGTTGCTGGACTAGCATGATCAGTCAGCTGTCTATATTATCAATTATTTTGTAATCATTCTTATAACTTGTCACGAACCCGGTCTAAACAAGTTAATTCTATAAATAATTAAATCCCAAATAACAAATAAATAAATCTTAAACCAAGTGTGACATAACCAGACCATAAAATTTTGACATCAATTAATCATAAACGGGTAGATCCAAACCTATCACAGGACTTCATTGGACGACTGTCCAGAAAATATAATCATGACCTATTTCAAACAGTCCTAAGGGAAATAACCAACGATAACAACTCAATATAAAGAAATAAATCCATAAATCCTTAATATATGGTCCAAAGGCCTATATTTAGCCTACTCCAATATCCAAAGATAACCCAATACAAAACTCCATCCATAACAACCGGAATACAGTCGACACCATCTATCTAAACAGACACTATACTCACTAGGAAAAATACGATGCCGCGCCAATCTCGTTCAACTCCTGTAATATATCCAAGTCCTCTACTATGAAGGGATAAAATAGAAAAACATAAGCTTAAAATTCAACAAATATTATATATATAAACAAATGTGTCCAATAAATTAGAGGCAGGGTTTAAGAACAAATGTCAAATTAGATAATTGATAAAAATCCAATTCGTTGATATTAAAATCCAATTATCAAATCCGAAACAAAATTCAATATCAAAATCCAATGGTAGTCTCGTACTCAAATCGAATATCAAATCAAAACAAATATCCAATCATAAAACAATTCTCTTAGGACATGTGTATATATATATAACAAAAGTGATCCGGATATCAAATTGGATGGCTGATCTAATGTCCAATCAAATTGTGATTCGGGACAAAATCTAATAGCCAGATGATCCAAACACGTGAGCATATACCTGGAGTTGGATCAGCACCATAAACAGATAATCCAAAATCTGGATCAAAATGTATAATCAAAATCAGATGTACGAGATGTATCAAATTCCATCTGTGGGCGAAATCAGCAAATCTCAAAAATCAAAGTCCAAATTAGAGTTTGAAAAAAAATCCATGTAGAAATGCAAAGTATGTACTTAATCTAAATTTCGATTATTTAAAGACTAATTTGAGAAATTGTTACTTATACTCCCGATAATCTTATGTCAAATCAAATACAATTTAGGCCAGCATGTTAGGCCACTTACCTACCATGCCTCCAGTAGGTAATGTTGCGTACTATGTTTTGCCACCCGTGACTTTTCCTGCAATCGTCAAATTGGTCAGATATATTAGGATATCCAAGTATATTAAATTTTATTTTAAATACCAGATAAAGGGGCGGGTGATTACAAATAAAGCCTTTCCTACTGGTGAAATGAGATTTTCAATAACAAATATCCCGTCGTCAAAAGTTAACCAGAATATCTAATAACAAATCCAAAGGTAGTGACTACAACCTTGGCACATACATGTGAAAATGCACAGCCCATGTAAGATTTCATGCTCATTTTTATACAAATATATTAATAATATGCGATATCAGATATTTATCTATTTTTTCAAAATAGGGCGAAACCCTCAAATATTAGTAGAAACAGAACAAAACCCTCAAACAACCGGTAAAACTCGCGCATGCATGGAGCAAAATGAACAGGTTAAATAAAATCTTTCATGCACGACTTTAAACCTCTAGATCAAAACCAAAATACATCAGATACTGAAATAGACAAGGAATAGGGTTAGAGGATACTTGCCTCAACTTTATACCAAGCAGATTTGACAAAATGATACTCCGAAGGATCCGATCTCCACTTTCTCTCTCCTCCTCCTCTTCTCTCTCTCCTTCTGCCAGCCCTGCCGCACGAAAATGACGAAGCCTGCATTGGCGCTGCCTTTTATAGGCAGATTGGCACTCAAGCACGCCTTAGGCGCGGCTCAAGTGCCTACTCTTAGGAAAGATGGCGCTTGAGTGTGCCTTGGGCGTGCCTTGGGCACAGGTTCCCTGGAATTGGCGCTCGAGCACACCTCATGGGTGCATTAGGGCCCACGTTGCTGAACCAATTTCCTTCAAAATTTCACAATATATAATTATTTCAAAACACATTCAATTAACCCAAATCACAACTAATATCCAAATGGGGATCCGAAATATTACATAACTTGTTCCCATATGGAACTGAGGCTTTTCTCATTTTCATTCCTTGATGCATTTTTGGCATTTTTAGGTGGAAGGGATATTGACACGAGCTGCAGATGAGTTGCAGGCTCTTCAAGAAGAACGCAGGGTGAGAACCTCAACTGTCATATGTCATTGTTTGATATGCAGTTGCCTTTGTCAATATGCTCTTCTCATATTGTGCTTTGCAGAAAGTGGATCCGCAAACTGCCGAAGCAATAGACCAATTTGTTTTGAAACTAAGGGCTTGTGCAGCAGCGAACTCTTCTTTCACCTTCATCTTGGATGATCCTGCTGGCAACAGTTTCATTGAGAACCCGTAAGAAACCTTTTTGCGGTTTTTTTGTGCATGTTGTGCATGCGTGTGTGTGTGTGTGTGTGTGTGTGAGAGAGAGAGAGAGAGAGAGAGAGCGTGTGTGTGTGAGTGCATGTGTGTGTTTTGCATTTTTGCGGCTATATGGCTTATATTTGATGGGAGATTGAAATCAAATGGGATTCAAAGAGAATGCAAAAAATATTTACCTTCATATTTAATGTTTAGATGCTGTTCCTTTTCCAATGTTTTCTACTGCTTTTTTTTTTTTTTTGTCAATTCTTTTCCTTTTTCTTTTGGTGGTGGTTCAATCAATCTTTCTTCAGACTGTGGTTCAAACCATGGAGTAAGATTGTGTGCATTCAATCCTTCTCGAATCCAGCATTGTGGGACCTTTGTGCATACCTTTTTTGTTCAATTGAATTGTGGTTTTGGCTTTAGCTTCTATGGATGATTGGAGGTTCTCTTAATTGTGTTTATTTACTGTGACTTTAGCATTTGTTGATTGCTTGGTCCAACTATGATTGATCCCACTGTAAACAGGTTGGCCCCATCTCGTGATCCGTCTCTAGCAACTAGATTTTACAAGCGATCTCCAGAGCAACAAGCATCTCTGGGTTATCTTGCAGACTCATCACAATCAGCAGAATCTCACGAGGAAGCAACGACTAGGGCAGTAAATGGCATCACACACCAAGTAAACAGAGAATCCCTTGAATCAATTGGAGCAAAGGCTGGACACAGAGCTATCGCTCAAGCAAATAGCGTTGAAATTTCTGAAGCGTTGTTTCGATACTCTGCTCCAGAAGAGGTCCTACTATTTAAGAAAGAAATTTGACACCAGATACTGTTCCCTTGGTTTAATTTTTCTGTTTCATTTTGACAGGTCATGACATTCCCATCGACTTGTGGAGCTTGTGGAACAAGGTGCGAGACTCGTATGTTTGTCATCAGTATCCTTTCATGGGTTTTCTCCTGTCTGGAGATGCCAAATTTGTTAAGAAAACATTTTGTTTGTTAGACTTTCAGCAGTAGTGGATAGAAAAGTGCTGCATTTGTCAATAGGAGACACCACTTTAGCCATGTAAAAAGGGCAGTTAAGTGCATGTAGATCTTATATCATAGGGTCTAGGGAGGATCATATGTGCTTAGTTTTACCCCTTTATTGTAGAAACGTTGTTTCTGAAATTTAAATCTATAACTCTAAGTTACAATGGAGTAACTTTACCAATATTACTCTTACTGCTTCTGCTACATCTATTACTTAAATTTTTGGTTTGCTACTTGTCAGTTGGAAAAGATAATGTACAATTTCGCGAGGCAATGGTATCAACATTTCCACGACGTTGGAGATAAACATCTGGAGCATGGTTAAAAAAAAGGATAAACAGTTATTTTAATAGAAGTTATAACCCGTTAACCATTAAGTTCTATTAGAATTGCACTAGGTACTCTTTGTACTCAAGCTGAATTTTAATAGAAGTTGAATGCTAATGAGTACAGTTGTTAATTTGATTGTTGAGCTTAACCTCCCACAGGGATTCCATATTTCCAAGAAGTAATTGTCATGGCTTCCACATGTGATGCTTGTGGTTACCGTAATTCCGAGGTGCTTATTTTTTCTACTGTCCTTTGTTTTTTTTTTAGAAGTTTTTGGCAAGCCCTGATAATTGATATTTTTTGCAGCTGAAACCAGGAGGTCGAATTTCTGACAAAGGAAAAAGAGTCGTGGTGCAA
The DNA here is from genome assembly GCA_028571085.2 of Nepenthes alata. Taxonomy (NCBI): domain Eukaryota; kingdom Viridiplantae; phylum Streptophyta; class Magnoliopsida; order Caryophyllales; family Nepenthaceae; genus Nepenthes; species Nepenthes alata. The sequence continues at coordinate 10,076 of JAOVVI020003587.1, read as the reverse complement.
GTGAAGAATGTTGATGATCTAAGCCGTGATGTAATTAAGGTCTGTTATGTATGTTTAAGACAATGAAAAATTACTTGTGCAATTAACAGTTCCTTTCATCATTAGTTTTTCATGTACTTTTTCTTTGGAGTGTAAAAAAAAAAAAAAAGGATTTTCTGGGACCTTTCTTTTATGTTACTGTGACTTGGTATGAGTATTGGATATATACGTGTCGAAGTGTCAGACTAGTCCAACTTCCATAACCTGTCGGGTGTCTGAGAACGGCACGTAAACTGAAGCTAAATCAACAGAACAGAAGCTAAACCCAATATTTTGATTATAACCTTTCAAGCCCAAAGTTAAGAAAATATCCCAACAGTAATAGTGGGTAATTATTTCACCAAAACATTGAACAATGGATATGATAATTATTTCTCGTTCATATGGTTAAATCCATTTTGGCTATACATATATTTTCCCAAAGAAATTGTCCTGGGATTTTTTTTTTTATTTTGATAATTAGACCCAAACCAAGGACTCCCTTAGATGTGATTAAATTTATTTTACAAATACTCTTTTTGGAAATAGCACATTGACTCTGTTGTTTCCAAGATTTTTGTCACTATTAAAGAGCCTCAATTTATTGCTTAACAAGGGCAGGATTTCTGCAAAAATTTCAATTCAAATCCTGAATTTTAAATTAAGAGAGATAGGAAAGAAAATGGAATTAATTTCTTCGTGTTTAAAAGAAGAGACTTTTATCTTGCATGGATTATGTTATAAAAGAAAGACGAACTTTTGTCTTATGTATTTGGTGAATTGATAATTCAAGCCAGATTGCAAGTTGTCCTTTATGGTATAAAAGAGGGGACATTTCTTGATATATTGCATTCTTTTAAGTCAGCTTAGTACTTTCAGTTCTCACAAACAATATTAGAGTTCAGAGAAGTGTTTATAACCATGCAGTTTCCTCACACTGCAGAAGTTGGATATAAGGAGCTTCGATTTTATTATTATTTTTTAATATGGTACTGCATGGTGGTTATCCTGCACTGTTGGTGATAAATTTCCACATTGTGCCATAGGATATATGATTTGGAAATTTGGATGCTCTAACCATATTACTTTTGATAGACATTGATGATCTTTTATCATTTTTTTGTCCAGAGCTCTTCACTCTGGTGCATAACTGTCTATGAATTGATATTTTCTTGTCATTTTTTTTGTGTGTGTGGTAGACTGACTTCTGATGTTGCCTCTGTATGAAGTTTCCTATGATGCAATTCAATTGACGTTGGTGACCATAAGATGCTTTATTCTTTTGTATAATTTCTTGAGTTTCAATTTTCTCGTCCAAATGAGGTCTGTAGCTGCATTGACAAACAGCAATATGTTTACAGTCAGATAGTGCGGGTGTTAAGATCCCGGAGCTTGACCTGGAGCTGACAAGTGGCACTTTGGGTGGGGTTGTCACAACTGTTGAAGGTTTGGTAACAAAAATAAGTGAAAGTAAGTATTCATTCATCATTCCTGCCATTCCTTCCTGCTTTTGTAGCTCAGGATTTTATTATAGTTTTTGGGTACCATATGTTCAAATATCAATCATGACATGGACAGAAGCTGCTTTCCATTAGTCTTGAAACCTCCCCTGCCAGTCAGAAAATTATATATCCATCCATCCTATTAAAAAAAAAAATGTTTTAGTCATGGCACTGTTGTTTTATCTGATATGATGATTTGCTTTAGGACAGAAATTAGCCTGGAACTTGTATTGATAGAACTGCTGGAATGCCCAGAAGATTCAGCCGAAGGATTTCGGACTAATGGAGACCTTTAACTTGAGTTTGACTTGAAAGACAGAAATTAGCCTGGAACTTGTATCAGTAGAACTTCTGGAATGCCCAGAAGATTCAACCGATGGAGTTTGGATTAATGGAGACCTTTAACTTGGGTTTGACTTAGACTAGGGTACGGTCCAGGTGTTGAAGTAATATGGGTACTTGTCCAAGCGTTGGACTTGGCCATTTCTCAAATTTTCATGAATTTTTTCATCAATTCAAAGTGTCCAAGTGTCATACACATGTCGAAGTGTCCAGTGTTGGAAACTGGCACTTGGGGCTAAATGAAGAGTTAGAATTTCATAGAAATACCTAAAACATGGCCAAAAAAAAAACTGAAATGCAGTGTTCCTTTGATAGTAGACAATATTTTTTTTTTTTCGATTTTTATAAGTGCTTGTTGACATTGCTCACGTAAGGAAAAGGAGAACATGGTTTCCAATAAACAAAGCACATTATTTCCTTTTGAAAGACTTTTGGCTGCAAGAAAGAATTTTGACTGACCAAATGCTTTCCTCTCTAGTAGTTACATATTATGGCTTTTGTGATATAATGAACCTAATCACTACAAACTTTCAACATACTGATGCCTTCGCTTTCTGCCTGTGCCCCTTGAAAGGGACTTCACGTGCATCTGAATAATTCATTCTCCTCTGCTTCTCAGCTAGTTTGCTTCATGATAATGGGATAATAAGCACTAAAATCATCCTGTTTGGATGCACTATCTTCTCAGACAAAATGCATCTTTTGATATTAATGACACAACATTCAATTTTGCAAGTACTGGTGAAATGTTGCGGTGTGGGAACTGAATTATCCTGCATTAAGTTTCACTTGAACAGTTGACTGCATCTTTTCTTGTCAAAGTTAGCTGGTGGATCCCAATTCACTTGGTTGTTTGGATCTGGATAAACTGAAGTCTATTATAACCTCATGTTTTCAAGCTGGTAACACAGTGTTGTTGTGATCATTCTTCTGTCTTCCAGCCCTTGAGAACAATATCTCTTAGATTTTGATTTGATACATCAGCAGGCAATGTCTACTGCCTCGATTCCCACCAATGCAGGAAAAAGATCCTTTTACAGGGTGTAATCTTTCCATGCCTGCTGCCTGATTAATGAGGCTCGTTGTCACGAGCTTTTTGGTCAAAGCTGAAAACATAGAATGTAGCCTTGGAGAAATAACTAGACTGAAGTCCTTTCAGATGATTCTTTTAATTCTAGGTATATATATAGACATCCTAAATTCCTTCCTGTTTACCAGGCAGGAATAATTGCCTAGTAACATTAGTTGCTGATCAGAAAGTTGTGGCTAATGTTTCTTAACTGGTTGCCTGGTCCTGCAGTAGGGTTTGTATCACTTAGTTAAGATTCCTGCTGAAAAGACCTCTTACAGCTGTACTATTGGTCAAGGAGCTGCATATCTTAAATAATTGGGACGTCTGACACCCTTACCTGGGAAATCAGTGATGCTCTTTTAGTAGAGAGATATTTCTGTAAGAGTCATAGGCATAGCAGAAAAGAGTAGAAATAGCAACCAACTTCTGACTTCCTGAAGCGGAATTCATTTGCCTAGGCGCCGAGGGATCCTTAGTTTCCTCCTTGTAGTCAGGTGTGAACAGATTACTTACCAAAAAAACAAGAGAGATCACGAGACATCTTTTATTTTAGGATTTTATAATGGGGTTTCACTGTGCATGAGACTTCCCGTATTGCCCACTTATGGAGGATTAGGTATATACAATCTTATCTTTGTTATGCGGAGTCCATTTTTACACTTTGAACATGTGATCTCATGTTACAATTAAACAATCTGATTACTGCACCAGGTTCACCCTGTAAGGAGTGCTAGCTAAGGGGAGTTCTAGGATTTTGTTAAGATTTTGATAAATTAAAATTTTTATCTAGAGTATATTAATTGGAAAATATTTATTAGCTATGAGGGTTGTTAATCAAGTATTAGTAGGAAGGAGGGTAGCTTATAAGCATATTTTTTTTATTTTCACAATTTGTTGAATTTAGATTGGGTTCAGTTTTGACTGTTTTAAAGTTGGCAATTTGCGTAATCTTTTGCGGGTGGTGGGACTGGTTAAAGCCAATTCATATGACATGTTTCTTAACTATCTTCCTTAGAAGTTGACACAAAAATGTCGGTGGATTTTATATGCTTAACTTTTTTGTTGTTGTTTCTGGACTCAAACCACAAAACTATCTCGAACCATGTAAAAATAAGGTTGCGTACGTGTGATCCTCTCTGATGCCATAATGCGGGAGTCTTATGCATTTTGTTGCTTTTTTTAAGCTTCTTGTAGTTATGTGTTGACTAATCATGTTTGTAATTGATACAGCAGTAACTTCTGTTACTGAAGATATGTTTGGTTGGTATCAAGTTGCTAAATAACCAACTACGAGACTATTGCTGGCATATTTTCGGTTGTACCTCCCATAGCACGAACACAGACAGAACACGGCAGTTTACTTCTTTAGTAGTATTGTCACACTCTGAAACACCAAACATACACCAATGAAGTTACAGATCCTATTAACGTCTCACTGTTACTTCTGGTTTATGTATCTACTGATGCTGCTGAATTTATCGTTTTCAGACTCAATCTCATGATGGTGTTTCACCTTCTGGAGATTCTTCTTTGTATTTTTATTCGGATTTTTAGTAGGTTATTGATAAGTCTGTGCAGGCCTTGAAAGAGTACATGGCTTTACATTTGGAGATAGCCTTGATGAGGCTAAGAAAAGCAAATGGCAAGAGTTCAGATCAAGGCTAACCCAGGTGCAAAATTATAGCTGCTTCTACAAAATCATGCTTCACAATAATGTCAAAATCAAGTTTCCACACTTGTTGAAAGGGTTAAACTGCTCTCACTTATTCTGCTAATAATTTAAGCTTTTCGTGCTTGGTCTTTGACCTAAGATAGAGTTCAAATTTTTGAAATCAGCATACTTAATTAAAAGTTATCCTCAATACAAGTTATGTAGAGGACTTGTGCTTAATTCACACTTCAAACCCGAGAAACATTAGCATAAAGGGGCATATTGCAATATAAAATTGTCATTGGACCTTCACTTAACAACTTGAGCTTTGAAAGTAATGAATCATGAGAAATGCAAAAGTGATAATGCTAAGTTAGAACTTTGGAGTGAGACTTTGGTGCATGATGACCTGGCTCTACGTATGAAGAGTTCAACCGTTAAATCATATTGCTCAAAATACTGAGAACATGTTTTTGAAACTTGATACAATTAGAATACTGCTTACTTCTCAAGTTAAGAAATGATGTTTCCATTTTCATTGTTCTGACCTAATGGTATTGGTAAACAAGGTGATGGATCAAGTGTTTTGTACTATTGAAATGAAAAATGCAGGTGCATCTTGTATGTAAAGTTTTCCAATTGATAAGTTTGTCATTGCATTATGCAGCTTCTGAGTCTTGAAGAGCCTTGGACCTTAATTATTGATGACCCGCTGGCCAATTCGTTTGTTGTGCCTGTAACGGATGGTCTCAAGGACGACCAGCAGTTAGCATGTAAGTCTTCTCTTGCCCCTGCTTAATAGAAACTTTTGTCTTAAATTCATTGGAGAAAAATTTTGAGGAAGTGGCAAAAGGTTATTAGTCAACGAAGTGATTTTACCGTGTTTGTTCGGGCATGATGCAACTGCAGTGATCAACACGCGGTGAGGCTCCTCAAAGCCAAGTTTCCCAAGATTTTGATCAACATTTTTCTTGGGGGTTGCTTGTATGGCTTATATTCCTATTTTAAAGAGTAGGCATTTCCTAATAATTCCTGGCAAAGTGACACAATTTTTGTTATTCTTTTAATTTCCAAAGTTATTAGAAGAGTCTTATCTCCTCAGCAGCAGATGCATCCAAGAGGCAGATGAGTTTTCTTCCGCACACCAAACCATCTCGGATCGAACGATATTACATAGGAAACTTGTGCCTGTGTCCTTTATCCTTTAGGGAGGGGAAAAAACAACTACCCCATCCATACAATCTCACAGAAAAATACTTCGAAAGTTGAAGCTTTATCAAACTCCTGGTTGCTATGATGTATTGATGCCGAGGGTTACTTGAGATCTTTATGCAGTGGAAATGTTTGGCAATGAAATTACTTATGACTTTGAATATAATGTTGGTCTCTTTTTTCCTTTTCAAAATCAACTACATTCTTCTGTCTCAGTTGAGGAGTATGAGAGAACATGGGAGCAGAACGAGGAGTTGGGTCTGAATGACATGGACACCTCTTCAGCCGACGCTGCTTACGTCTGATACAGTAGCCGGTAATTTATCTCCTAGTTTTTCATGAAGAAGAAATCTTGTTTTATACTATTTAGAACCTCCATAATCGTACTAATATTTAATTATTGTATGTTCAAATAAAATATAGCAGATGTTCTTTGCTTCTTGGATGGACCGATCAAAACCGAACTGGGCCGAGCAGGGTTAAGATAGGCTGAAAACCATGCCATGCTCATTCATGATCACAACCCGGCCGATTTGTGCTCAATGTATTTTAATGTTTTTATTTGCAAAAGCCACCCTTACCTGGAATTTTTATATTTTATGCAAATTTTGGATCTAATAGATCAAAGAGGTCCGATAATTTAGCTTTAATCAAGTCTATTTTAAGAGCAGTTCATATTGTATTTCCAACGCCCTCATCAGAGCAACAGAAGTTTATAAGATTATGACTTGTATCATCACTAACGGTGTTAGTTTCGCTCGATATTGTCCATGGTGCTCATGCACGCACGTAAGAGATTTATTGGTTTTTTTTTCATCGGTGTTAGTAACCATACGCGGTTACTAATGATCGAATCATGCAATCATTAAATCATTTTTGCATCTGATAAATCATCTTGCTTGATCCTTACTTCTTTGCAGCCGGTCGTTTCGTTAAGCTAAGGAGAAAGCGAGGTCACCGAACCAGGCTGTTATATTTTACTATTTGTGCTTGTGCCAGAAGTTAAAAGTTATGCTCTTTTCAGTTGTTGGTAATGTTATCTGTCCCTTTGCACCTCATACGGTGGCTCTAGTAATTGTTTCTCTAAAGCTAAATATGCTATTAATGCTAGGGCATGCCTTCAATTTAAGTGCTCGTTTTTGCTTAAATTTATTGTTCATTTGAAACAAATTTTCAGATTTTTAAAGATGAGTTTGATGATACCCCTGCCCCAAGTGTGACGTCTGAAGAGGGGAACAAAAATAACATTTAACCTTAAGTTGCTAGAAGTAGCCTTCCATCAGCAAGATTTTTTTTTTTTTATTTTAACTCCATGTCTAAGGTAGTGTAAGTGGATATAATGTCAACAACATAAAGGATGACATCTAGCTAGCTACCTCCTTGCCCGACTTCTCTATAGTGATTTTAGTATTTCTTGATTACAAAATTTCTTCTAATTTTTTAAAACAAACAAAAACTATTTTGATAAATTATATTTTTGTATAATTAATAAATTTTTTATATAAAAATTATTCACTTAAAATGTTATAACATTTTTGTAAAATTTTCATATATTTTCTAATACAAAGGTCATATTCAGTCCAACCGACCTCGACAGTCACAAGTTTTCACCAAAATCAAGCCTGCGTATATTCAGAAGTTGATTTTGATTAGGTCTCCCTAAGGCATGATAACTAAACCTGAAATTCTCCTGCTTTGTTAAGCCTTTTCACTTCTCAATCATTCAGACAGTACAGACTGCTTCGTTTCATAAAATTCATCAGTGTTTTTGTTGGAGAATCGTTAATGATTTGTTGAGCAAAGATGAATCGAATGGAGGGTTATAAAAATGGAGAAATGGAAACAAAAGAGGGCAACTGTCTTAATCTTCTTCTTTTCCAGTTGCAAGGAGAATATGACGTTAAATCAGAGGAAGAACCACTTTTGTAAAGCACAAGCAACGTGATACTTCACCAGACATCCACCTTCAAAGAAATTGACCACAATGTTATCATTAATGACAAATTAGCCACTTCAAAAGCAATTTCGTGGACCATGGCTGGCATAATTCTGAACAAATCTGGCAAAATAGATCATTCTATTTGAATTTAGCAATCAGCGTCAGCCTTGTTCCTTCGAAGGAAAAGGGGGCAAAAATGAAAGAAAAGCCGAAAACCCAGTTTAGATTGAGGATTCAACAATGCTATCTCCAGAAAAGGAGTACCACAATGAAAGCGGGAGAGAATCAAGGATCAGGAGTTTCAAAATATGAATTACTCAAACTTGAGGCAAAAGCCCTTCTCTATTGGTCATTTCATAGAGGGCAATAGCCATCAAAACTTTGGCATCAGCTGTCATGCGCCAGAGTTTTGCATAGGGGACTATGTGTACCTTTATCAGCTCGCCATGCTCACGTAGGCCAGTTTCTTTTCCCTGCAGCTGCTCCACAACCTCTTTGTTTACATGCCCTTTGTACAAAAATATGCTGATATCCTCATCACACCCACCCTAACATGGGAATAAGTCAGAAAGCAGGGCCCTCAAAAGCACAAAGAAAATTATTGTGGAGAATATTTGCTAGATTGGTGGCAGAATGCTCGTAATATCCTCCCAGCTATAGAAACAATTAGTTCTTTAACTGTTGATTGTTGGGAAAGGGAAGTAAATTGCAGCGTTTTAAGGTTAGCAGAATCATCACAGCTGCAGCAGACTAAATGCAATAGCTCTAAAAAGTCAATCAAACAAGATCGAGATAAAGGAAATGAACAGTTGAGCTCAAAAACAATGTTTCAGTGAGGAGAAAGCAATGCGGGTCAATATTAGTCTACCCAACTATAAAGTTCAGAAGTCATCTTCAAATTTATTAATGAGAATCCATAGAAAATTCTACAGTCAGGCAAACATTTCTTAAAAAAATCACATAAATCACATGTCAATCTCGCATAAGTTAGACGTCAGTCTAAAAGGTAATTTTGTGAAGAAACTACTTTTCATGCGTCTTTCACTTAATTAGTGCTCTTTAAGAAACACCTAATTCAGAAACAGTTCTTATAGTACCATGGTAGCTTATAACTAAGAACATATTTTCTAACCCACCAAATTATTTCAAATTCAGAGGCCAAATGAACTATTTCAGAAAAGTTTTGAAAAGCAAGTTTGTTAAAAATTATCCCACTTAGCAAAAAATTCCAACTGTCAAACAGAATGTTGATTAAAAACGGTGATAGTCACCCTCAGTAGTAGTGACTTGCAAAAGGCAGGCACATCCCCCCACCAAAAATATCTGAAAACAGTTTATTCATTCCAAAATTTACAAGACATACTGAGTCAACATACTACACAGCAAGAATATATTTTCCCATGAGCTCTCAACGGCCTACATACACATCCACGCACAGAGACACAGTGTGTGTAGCTCTCTGTGATCCTAGTCTTTCCTGATTTATTTTAATAGCACATTCTGTGGGATAAAAAAGACAAATTTGACATGCCCGCATCACGAAATGGTATTAAAATATATGGGATGACTATGCAATTACCGGAGATGGGAAAATTCTGCATCCAGTAGATGGATCCAAGAAGGCTGTGAGTTCAACCATGTCTCCTACATTCAAGTGTATACCAGTTTCCTCCTCAACCTGACATAGTCATCATATGAAATCAAAGATCACAAAGCTCACTTAGGAGTTGTTGCAATAGCTAATAGAAAATCACAAACACCATTGTTAAGCCCAGCAAGATTATCTCCCTCCCCCCTTTCTACCTTATTAAATATGCCAAATAGGTGCAAGAACTTACAAAAATAACTGATAGCATAAGTTACATAGATGTCCAAAAAGGGGCTAGAATGTCATGTCATCATTGAAATAACAATACTTGAAGCACTGGAAAACAAAATGTTATTTACCACTGGCAATGTATTAGCTTGACAGTGAACATTGTAAAGCATGCTCTCCCACCTTGATGTCCCCTCTACACTAGATGACTCATAGAAGGTGTCAGAAGGCTAGTTCTCAATGTGTTTACATGGAGCACAAAAGTATATTTGGGAATTGCAATTGCAATATGTGTTGAAATTGACGTTTACAATGACCTGCCCTCAATTGATGCAAATAAGAAAAATAACTGCATCCAATGGCAGTTACAAAAGCTTCATTCCTTAATATTCTTTATCCTTTTCTCTTTTTTGAGAAAGGGGTATTGAATATTTATTTTTTCAGAAAGTGGTATTCAATACTCTTTTATTTATTTTTATCTTTTCAATTTTCTTTTTCATTTTTTTTTGGGGGGGGGGGGTTAT